>CM031239.1:682648394-682715815 GCA_018340775.1 Taxus wallichiana var. yunnanensis
CAAGAGACGTGAAGTCCTACACAGGGAAGGTTTGGTTAGGTTAATAGGAGGTGGATGAGGTATTCAGTAGAGATGAGGGGGGTGAAGATGAGGAAATAGGCATTTTGAGCTTTTGTAAACACCTCGGGTATATGGTAGAGTGAGGTGTCTGGATCAGTCATCTACATTTGAGGTAGACATGGTGTGCTCAAGCGCTCCCATAGGACAAATCGCCTATCTTCTCCGAGGGATGACAATCTTCACGTGTGAAGAAGAAATTTTGTATGGAAGAGAAGTGGGTTGTGATTAAGTCCCTTTATGGGTGTGATCACAGGGTAAATGAGGTGCCGCATCAATAAGGTACCAAGAGGTCAACCGATCCTTTGGAAAGATTTAGGTGATGAAGAACTAATAGGTAGGAGAGCATCTTGAGGATACGTTATGATTGAGGAGTTTGGGTGATGTAGGATCAAGGGCATTTCTCTCTAAGGGTGATAGAAAAAGTGGCAAGCCTTTCTCATTTGTGTAAGAGTGGTGGAAGGAAGTGTTTGGGAAATAGATAAGTTAGATAACATCCGCTCAGAGTCTTGCAGGGATGTGGTGTAAGAAGACTCATTCATGAGAAGAGAATTCTGGGTGGTTAATTCCTTTATGGGTAAAGGAATGGCAAGGTTATCGTCTTGTCTTGATGGTGGTGTAGGGGGTGGATCCTGCATTAGTGAAGAGGCACGATTCAAAATTTCTCGATAGAAGCTTTTGGTTGGGAGTTGAAAACTCGCATGGATTTCATGAACACTCTTCTCCTCGGCTAAGGTGTCTTGGTTTATGTTACTGTTAGATGAATGATTTGGGAATGGCTTGTTGAATATTTTTCAAATTTCAATTAGCGGGGGAGCATTAGGATTGTCGAGAGTTTCATATCCCTGCATCGGCCATTTCTGCACTATGTTTTTCAACATCTTGCATTTTTAAATGGACTTGTCCCTTCACGCGATGAATTTATGAAGTCATTTCTTTATACGAAGAACGAATAGTGTGGGTGGAATCAAACCAGAGTGAGGTTTAACAGGAGGCAAGGTGATAGCTCCTACTTTAAGAAATTTGTCTAAGATCACACCATAAGTTTCTCCCAAGGGAGTATAGTTGATGGGCTCAGCTTTATACTTATTGTAGATCAAGAATTTTGCGCTTGTTACCTGTCCAAGTTAATGCACCAAACTAAACACAAAAACCCTGAAAAACTCCAATGAAATCGATACCTGATGAAGATGTAGACGGATGAGGAAGCCGATGTAGACAAGACGGGCGCACACGAGCAATTTGCACAATAGATCCGAGTAACCTGCAAAACACCGGTGCTTGACAGAAAAAGATGGCGTTAGAAGATATTTGGGTGGACTGCCCGAGAAGCGGGTCCGGGAAGCGATGAGCTTCCTTGGCGGATGTCAGTCCACGTTTTCAATAAAGAAAAGAAGCATACATGATAAAAGATGTAAATAAAGACTAGATTCTCTCGATGCGAATAATAAAGCCAAACAATGACAGCCACGTAAGAAATAAAAAACAGAAGCTGAAATAATGCTGATTTGTGTTACTGTGACCTTTACTGTCTGCATAGTGAAATCGGCGTCGGCCCAGGTAGAATCGGCGCGGCCCGATGTATCGATCGGCCGAAATTGGCCAGATAAGATCGAAGTGTCAATCGAAAGCGGTGACCAATCGGGGACTGTCATGCGATGAGATTCGGGGATTAGAAGGTGAATGTAGTCCAGCAAGATGTGCCGAAGATGGAGAGACGCTGAACAGAGTCACCGGATGATAGACGGTGGTGTGTGATGTTGATATGATAATCGGGCGAGTAACGGTGCTCCTCTCGAGGATTGATTAGGACAGATCTGCCCTAATCGAGACAAATTGATGCTAAAAAGATCTCTCTTTCTTGCAACCTGAATCTTTCTCGCTCTCTGTTCGTGCGTAAGTGCTTTCTTTCGCTCGTTAGTCTCTTTTTCGGTCCTTCGAACTGAGCTATGGACCTGCTTTTATAATCGGCGCCGCTCCTATAAAATCGGCGCCGACCATATGGGTCGGCCGATCGCGGAGAAGACTCCCGAGATGGCTAAAAATGATCGATTCGAGAAAGACAAGACTTATCCCGACCACGGGAAATATCCCGCTTAGGGAAGATTAAAAATGGATGTGATGCATAGATAGAATAAATTTGGGGTAGATAAGTGATTAAGATGCATGGGAAGAAGCGTAATTAAATATTTAATATTTAATTACTCATGGGTAAGATGTGATGTGATGAATTAAATTTAGAGTAAGTGATTAAATCACAAATTGGAAAACTATCCCAAGGGGATAGTTGGTGACGTAAACGTGCCCCAAGTTACCTAAGCAGGTAAACGAATGTGAGGGACACTAAATTGAGAAACCAATTTTAGGTGTCTACATTTTGCCCCTTTTTGTCAAGTAACTTGCGATAAGCAAGGTTATGAGACAAAAACAAGGAGATGGAAGAAGAGAAGAATTTGTGGTGATGTGATCCCCCTCAAACTAGGGATGGGATGGATAATAGAACAGACGATCCCGAGTTTGAAAGAGGTAGATGAAAATGCGAGATGCCCCAAATCGGATAAATGGAGTAGAACTGATCATTGAGGGCGCATAAAAATAAACACAAGGGCAGCAACCTAAGGAACTCACATTGGTAGGGAAAACTAGCCGGTCTCCTCATGAGACGACGTTAGTGTCTACAGACCCATGAGTGTAAGGAGAACTGCAAAATAGTCAGCATCTAAAGAGAGACACTTTGGTAGGGACAACTAGACGGTCTCCTCATGAGACGACGTTAGTGCCTACAGACCCGTTTAACTCTAAGCTGCCGAAAGATACGAGTGTCCCACGCAAAGGGAACAAACCCGAAAGAGACGATGACATCTAAAAGATGTGCCAAAAGGCAAGATTCAGCACACAACAATGATCAGATAGATGAGAAAGCCAAGTATCAACACTATGGCAAACAGACATGAAAAATCGGCGGCGATCAAAATAATCGGCGCCGACCAAGACAATCGGCGTCGACCCAAAAAATCGGCGCCGACCAATCCAGACGCATATAAATATGCGAACGGAAAACGTAAACGATTTATTTGCAACGTGACGATTGATTCAGACAGAGCCAGAATTTGTGATTTGAACACAATGGAAGCCTCCGGGAGCGGACAGAAGCGCAGGAGGACACGACCTGGGGTAAGTAGTCACCAGAACCCATTTATCGTTATTTTTTTTGTTTGAGTTTTCATGCGTATGGGAGGCCAGTGCGTTTACGCCTGGCTTTGCGATGGGCGCCGATTGTTAGAATCGGCGTCGATTGTTTTAGATCGCGTCGATTGGTAATGTCGCGCCGACTATAATGAACGACGCCGATTTGCCAAATCGATTGATCAAAGATTTTAGCATTTCCTTCTAGTTTTGGATGTTATGGTTTTGGAAGATGTGATTTATGGAACAGAGAGACTGATTATGCTTTTGATGTCGTGGATGCGAGCACGAGAGGCTCTTCATATGAGGATGCCATCCACGAGTTATTGAGACGATCCTTCCCGGCGTGACCGATCTGAGGCAGCATTTAGAGCTTCAGGGGCTCGGGGGTTTTAGATATGTGAGGCGAGTGCCACGGGATGTGGAGCTCATGCGGGCATTAGTGCGGCGGTGGGACAGCCACACGTGCACATTTTGGTTTAGGACGGGTGAGATGACTATCACCCATGAGGATGTATCTGAGATCCTCCGACACTACCGACGACGGGGACCCGATTGAGATCACACCCCGAAAGCAGCAGAGAGGGCCCAGTGCGATTATCAGAGGAAGACGAGCAGATGACTCGGAGATAGTATCTCAGGCGTGAGATAGCCTCACAAGACACGAGCGAGATAGCCCTCGAGCGTAGGCGGATAGCCTTGATTGAGATGGCTATATCTTATTTTGCCTTACTGAGACTCGGGAGGTGGGAGATTCCCATTACTACTATTAAGGCTGCGTATGCGACATCTTGCAGCACTGACAGTGTTTTTTTCCTTTGCCGATGCCACGATAGCTCGGGTATATTATGAGCTATGGATGTACACCACCGGCCGGAGGACGAGGATCGATGTCGGCTTTGTGCTTCATTCTTTGGGCATACGAGCACATAAGCGTGATCGTGCCATCCGGGCTTCCTTGGATGCCAAAGACGATGGGGGTGTGGATTATGGATTTGAGAGATGGCGGTGACATGGCTGCAGGGAGATACGAGTAGATCGGCCGAGTGGTACTCGAGCAGTTTCAGACGCTTACACCGCAGATCGGGTTATCCCAGAGACCATATCGGGCATTTCCGATATGGGTTGGTCGAGATGCCCACTTGGTAGCATTGAGATGGGCCGAGTGGTCGAGAGTCGCAGCCGATATGTGGAGCGGGTCCCATTCATGCGGATACTAAGGCAGATTTGCCTAAATACGAGACAATCAAGCCACATACACGCCATATAAAGCGGGATAAGCGAAGAGACAATTTGCGATTTTGATCCCGGACCCATTGAGAGAGGCTCCACCCTCCACGGACAGTGATGATGACGCTGGGGAGTGGATGAGGGCTACTGCAGACATGGTACGATCTGAGTTGCCACGACACCTCCCGCCCTATAGATGCGATGAGAGGACATAGCCACTTCTGTTGGGCGAGCTAGAGGAGAGCATGCCACACCGATCTGAGACACATCGAGTAGCTCGGAGAGATCGGGGCCTTGACAGAGGAGAGAGATTCCCGATTGTGGAGAGAGACACCGCTCGCCAGAGCGAGATACTGACGATCCAGCAGAGAGGGACCGCTACTTTTGCACGAGGGAGGCCCTCGGGCCAAGTATGGGGAGGCAGGTGTCACATCGAGTCGGGCACACAGTGCGACTCTAGGAGGAAGCACCACTGACAGCGCCCGGCGGCCCCAATGAACGCCAAAGAAGATCGTTGCGAGCACCGGCACTGTGAGCCCGAGCACGTGCAGATCTCTCCTCGGCCCGAGGTGAGATATTATGAGGATGCCCTAGCGCATGCCCCGGGCAGAATGTGCCTCGGTATGGGGCGAGAGGAGAGGAGAGCAGGACGGCTCAGCGGCGGAGCCTCAGGCGGAGGGAGCACTGGGAGAGATCGAGGTGGGCCGAGACCTCCAGCAGCAGGTGCGTCGAGCTCGGTAGGCGGCGGCCAGGAGAGACAGCCGGGTGCAGAGGAGGGTGGAGGAGATAGTGTCCTCCACGCTTCCGATTTTACCATATAGAGATTGGATAGATTTTGTATTTGTATAGTGATGTCGCCTCGATTGGAAGGCATTGTATAGATGGCTTGATTGGAAGCCACCCATTTTTGTACAAACACACATGTATATATAGATTGATCACGTTATTTGTCATATAAGTGTACTTATGCTTTTAATTTTGATATACATGGATAGATGGATATAGAAAAATAGATGTGATTAGAGAGATATAGACTGATGGATGATGGAAATAGATGTGATTAGATAGATTGAAATGTGGATAAAATAGATGCGATTGGATAGATATAGACGGATAGATGATAGATGGATGTGATTAGATAGATTGATTTAATTTTGATAGATAGATGTGATGTATCTTGGATGGACATAGCTTTTAAATATTTTGATGGATAGATATACAGATGTACTTGATGTATGGATTAGATATAAATAGATGTCATGTACCTGAGATGTACGTATTTTTCGATATTTTGATGGATAGATAGATAAATGTGTTGGATATATGGATGTAATTATAAGGAGAAATGAATACAGATAGGAGTTTTGATAGATAAGATGAATTTTGATAGAAGATAAATTTTGATTGAATTAACATGTGAAATGCCAATTTAACAGGATGCAAGACAAAGAAATGAGGAATACTCCTTACAAGAGCCAAAGATGAAAGCGGAAACAACCGTGACTTAGAAGAGAAGATACTCGGAGAAGAAGAAAAATGATAAGTTGGACTTCCAAACCGACCATAGATAAAATCCAAGAAAGGAAACCAAAAGACCAAGCAGCACAAGGCCTTATATAAGATTAAAATAAATCGACACTAACTAGTCGCAAACCAGATCTAGGATAGAAACGGAAAGAAAAGTAAGTAAGTATCTTGTCGGAACCTACAAGGGACAGAATACATGTCCATAGTGGGGAAATAGGATTCTCCATATGATCGACAAAAGGTCCTAAATCTCAGCTTCATGACTTTGTAGATAGGCAAAAAGCGATCAATGCGGAAGTTTGCTTGATATGGAAAGACCGATCGATGCGGAAGTCTTTCGGTGATCTTACTATAAACTGACTGGAAGGCCGATTAATTACAAGAAGCCTTGAATTTTTCTTTGAGAAACAGCCGTCCTTCAAGGGAGCGGTCTGTATTGTGAATTTTAATGATAGCCATCCTTCGAGGGTATGGTCTATTTTCTTTTTGATTCACTTGATAATGTATGGATAGCTGTCCTTCGAGGGATCAGTCTATCTTTTTGGATAGCATCTTTTTCTTTTCTTTTTTTTTTTTTTTTTTTTTTTTTTTTTGAAACTTTTTGAAAGAAGCTGAGTTTAGACCTAGATAGATCAGATGGAGGGGAAGAGAACATAGAAGAACATGCACTCATGACCCGAGTAGATCCGATGAAGATAAGTACTTGGGACAGATGAAGTGGTGATTAAGGTATTCCTACCATGAGGAGGAACATATCCAAAAGAAACGTGCAATGAGTAGAGCCGCGATACTCATATTTAAGGTAAGCGAGGCAATAGGCGGAGAACCACACAATTTCAAATCACCACGAAAGTAGATGACTGGTTATTAGGACGGATGAAAGATCTGTGTTGCGACTAGATTTGTGTAAGATAGATTTTAACAGTAGAAGGGCCGTAAATGCAAAGCATTAAGAGGTTCCGCTTCAGGGATACCATCCATGGAAGATAAACGATAAGCCCCAGACCCATATTTATGAGTAATAATGTAGGGGCCCATCCAGTTGGGAGCAAACTTACCACGTTGACTCCTTTCGAGGGTAGTGACATTTTGATTTTCCTTAAGAACAAGATCACCAATTTTGAAGTCACGGTGTTGCAAGTGCTTGTTATAAGCACGTTTGACACGCTCGAGATAGACCTGATGATGCTCAAGAGCGTTAAGATGTCGCTCATCTAATAATTCAAGTTGTGCTAGACGATTTTGACGATAATCCTCATCGGAGACAAATTCTCTGAGAGAAACACGGAGAGATGGGATTTGGACCTCCAAAGGAAGGACAACCTCAGACCCATAGACGAGAGAGAAGGGAGTAGCACCAGTAGGAGTACGAATGCTAGTCCGATAAGCCCAGAGAGCAAAAGGGATATGTAGATGCCAATCCCTACCAGCTCGACTAGTTACCTTTGCGAGGATATTACGCAAAGTTTTATTGGAAGCTTCGGCTTGACCATTAGCTTGAGGATAGTATGGAGAAGAAAAACTGAGCTTGATATTGAAAGCATTGCAGAGATTCTGCAAATCAGCGTTCTTGAAAGACTTACCATTATCTGCGATTAGCTTGTGTGGAACGCCAAAGCGACAAATGATGTGTTGATAGACGAAATCAACTATGGGCTTAGCCTTTGTTGAAGAAAGGGGGATAGCTTCTACCCACTTAGTAAAGTACTCAGTGGCGGTAATGATAGAATGATGACGTTGTGAAGAACGAGGATTGATGAGACCAATAAGATCGAGACCCCACTGCGAAAAAGGCCACAAATCCGCCGCAGGTTGCAAAGCCTGACTAGGGATGTGCGTGAGATTGGAATGTTGCTGACACTTGACGCACTTCTTAGTGTATTCACAACAATCTTGATTAAGAGAAGGCCAATAATATCCCAAACGTAAGATGCGCTTGGCTACAGCTAAACCACTAAAATGTCCACCACAAATACCATCATGGACCTCCCAATAGCTTTAGATGATTCATGGGTTTTGAGGCATCGAAGCAAAATACCATCAAAGCCGCGTTTGTAAAGAAGGCCACCTAGAATAGTATAGCGATTGGCGCGTTGGACAAAAGACCTTCTACCATTGGGAGACAGATCTGGAGGAAGGACCGAATGAGATAGATAATCAACTATCTGTTGATACCACTCATCCCGAGTATGGTTGTGACAAAGATTGATTGACGTTAGTTACCCAAGATGAGATGGTTGATCCAATCGTTGCCATGACCACATAAAGACGCGAGTCTTCGATAAAAGGTGGGATAAGGGAGGCTAAAGAAGCCATGGTATCCGCGAATCGATTTGCAGTACGAGGAATGGCTTGGATAGTGAAGTTATCGAAAGATTGGAGTTGGGCAAGAACGATGTCGCGATATTTCTGAAGGATATCATTCTTGCATTGATAGACACCCGTGACCTGGTTAACGATGAGTTCAGAATCACCAAAGATGTCAATATGACGAGCGCCGAGATTAATGGCATTTTGAAGACCTAAGACAAGAGCTTCGTACTCAGCCATATTATTGGTGCACTCAAAGTTTAATTTGTGTGCGACTGGGATAGGCGTACCCCAAGGAGGAATCATCACGAAACCCGCACCTCCCCCTTGCTGGCATTTGGATCCATCAAAGAAGAGCTTTACTTTAAATGGAGATAGACCAAAATCGATTTGTTGGATAAACTCATCGGGAAATTGAGCAAGGGGGTCTTGAGTGTCCGGAAGAGGAGCATCAGCTAATTGATCTGCAATAACCTGACCCTTGATAGACTTTTGCGGGATAAACTCGAGGTCAAACTCAGTCATGAGCATAAGCCAACGAGTGATGCGATCATTGTGATAAGGTTTTGCATGGATTGTCTTGAGGGGATTGACACTTGTGACAATGTAAGTTTTGTGATTAAGGAGATAATGACGAAGCTTAGAAGTTGCGAAGAAGAGAGCACAACATAGTTTTTCAGCTTCGGAGTAACGTGTCTCATACTCATGGAGGGTGCGACTGATGTAATAGACAGCTTGTTCTTTACCACAAGTGTCCCGATGCGAAATCATGGCTCCCAGAGCATGGTCAGTCACAGAGATATAAAGATAGAAAGGCTCCCCCTCACGTGGAGGTGTAAGCACGGTGGAGAAAGAAGATAAGCTTTGAGATCATCAAAGGCCTTTTGGCAATGCTCATCCCATTCGAAATGAACATTCTTACGGAGAAGATGGTGAAAAGGTTGACAACGGTCCGACAATTGGGAGATAAAATGACGCACCGATTGAAGACGTCCTTGGAGACTGCGGAGTTGCTTTAAGTTAGACGGGGAGGCATCTCAAGGATAGCTTTTATTTTTGCGGGGTCGACTTCAATACCCCTGATGGAAATGATAAAACCTAAAAGTTTACCAGTGAGAACGCCAAACACGCACTTAGCTGGATTTAGACGAAGACAAAAGCGGATAAGCCTCTCAAAGAGAGGTGCAAGGATAAAAAGATGATCTTGACGACGCTTGGACTTGCCGAGGAGATCGTCAACATAATCCTCCACAGTTTTGTGTAAGAGATCATGGAAGATGTATGTCATTGCTCGTTGATAGGTTGCCCCTGCGTTCTTAAGGCCAAAAGGCATGACACGATAGCAAAAGGTCCCCCAAGGAGTTATGAAGGAAGTCTTATGTTGGTCTTCTGGTGCGATGAGGATTTGATTATATCCAGAGAAACCATCCATAAGAGAAAGCATCTCATGACCACATTAAATCTACAAGTTGGTCGATATGAGGAAGAGGAAAATCATCCTTTGGGCGATGGCAAGATTAAGATCCCTAAGTCGGTACAAATTAAATTTTCCCAAAGCCTTAGTTCTTACATCGGTACTACATTGACACCCATTGCGGATAATCGATGGGTTGGATGAAGCCAGCCGAGAGCAAGCGTTGTAATTCTTCTTTAACAAGAAGGGCTACTCTAGGGTGCATTTTACGCAATTTTTGCTTGACCGGCTTGATGTTGGGAAGGGTAACGATATTGTGGACCACAATATCGGGATCGAGTCCTGGCATATCTTCATATGACCAAGCAAAGGCTTGACGATGTTTGGAAAGAAAAGCGGTAAAGTCCCCTAATTCCTGTGGATTAAGGGATTGGCCGACCTTGATGATGCGAGGGTCTTCAGAAGTCCCTATATTAAGGTCGATAGTGGCTTCGTTGAGAAGGGTAGACGTGTCAGAAGGAATAGTCTTGGGAAGATATGAATCCTCTGCCCCCAGATAGGTGAGGACAGAATCATCATCCGCACAGTGGATAGTGTTGATAGTAGGAGAGTCGTCTCCAACTATTTCAGGGAAGGTTAATGGTATAGAAGCGGACCGATTGTTAGTCTCATAGACCAACGGCCCTAAGGAAATGGTATTGATAAAAAAAAGTTAGGTGGGATGGAAATGTCATCGTCCACATCAAGTGATGCTTCTGACTTGGTGGGGGAAGATGGTTCTTCAGTAGGAAGAGACTCATCAAGAATAGTGACAGTGGCCTTTGAAAGAGGTTTAAATCCTAACCCAAATTTCTGATGTGGCATGAGAGTAGGAATGGATTTGAGGTCATGTATACCTTGTTCATATTTTCCAAGGCCAAAACCTTTCCACGCGCATCGATGTAGATAAGTCTTTGCAAACGTGGGATTCTCAGGGTGATCAAACCTGTTAGGTAAGGTTTGGCTCTGGAGGAGAATCTGGGCGATGATGAGGCGTATCAAGACCACCGTAGATGAAATTGGTCTATTGATTGGGCAGACCGATGGTGACGATGCGACCGAGACCTGGTTGATATTCAGGTTGTTTGTCTGGTCTACCATACTCATTAGGTTTGAGATGGGCATCAAAAGAAAAGAGAGGAAGCTCTCCTAGTGAGAAACGCTGCAATGTCTCTTCCAGATTTTGTAAATCCGGTAGTTTGGTTGCAGGTATGGAAGAAGATGAGGCCCCATCTGGAGAAGATGTATTTTCTTTTAAAGGGGCAGACCTAGTGGTCATGTCGCATTGTGCAGAAGGAAAAGGATCTCCTGGATGGGTGTATATTTTGCCCTCATATTGATATTTTAGGCATCGATGGAGGGTGGATGGGACACAATGCATTGCGCGAATCCAGGAGCGTCCGAGGATCATGTTATAGTGGAATTTTCCTTTGACAATATAGAAGAGTTCATGGAGCAGCTTCTTACCTACTCGGATGGGTAAGACCACAGTTCCTAGAGTGACTGCTAGCTGATCGTTAAATGATCGAAGGGCGAAGGGTGGGGGTGACACCACATTCTTTGGTAACTTAAGTTGTTCGAATGTGTGCGAGGAGATGACGTTGAGTGCAGCTCCACTATCGATCATAACACGTTTTAAGGTAGTGTTATTGATTTGGTGTGATGAAGAGGGAGCCTCAAATCTTCTCGGAAGAAAGAGAAGGAATTTCTAAATCTTCAAAAGAAATGGTAGTTGGTGGTCTATTCAGTTCAACAACCAACTCGAAGGGCTGGGGCTCATCGGAATTTACTGCGATACGACGCAAATTATCAATCAAAGCTTGGCGATGTTGAGGAGAGGATTGGATGAGGTCAAAAAGAGACATTTTGACCGGAGCCTGGGTGAGTTGTTTCATAACACTCTCCTCAACAGACACGGGAACTTGAGCCCGAGGTGCAGCACGAATAGAGACCCTGGGTCGTGGGGCTGATGAGGAAGGAGAAATGTCTTTAGGGGCTGCAGAAATGACAACCCGTGGTCGAGATGCTGAAGATGAAGATGGGTTATCATAGTGTTGGGTTCTAGTGGCGATATGGATTGTGTCAATTTGGGAAGGTGGAAGATCAAGTGGGATGGAACCACTAGAGGTCTGAGTGGATGGTTGAGGTTTGGATGGGGCTAAGATGACAGGAGGTAATTGTTCCTCCTCCAGCAAAAGGTCACTTTCTTCCAGAAGGTTCTTGATAACGGCTTGGAGAGCTTTACATCCCTCAGTATCATGACCCGGAGTACGGTGGTAAGCACAAATCAGATCAGAGTTAAACCAAGTAGGTTTCACTCCTTTAGGATTATAAGGTTTAATCGGAGGAAGGGTTATGGATGAAGATTGGATGAGTTGATGAAGGATTTCGGTATAGAATCCGGTAGACGAAGAGGAGGATAGAGATGATGAAGATGGTTCTTTTACCTTAATCGACTGCCGAGGTAAGAGAACTTGCATGTTAGGTTTAACGGTCTCTTTAGGGATCCTCTTGTTTGTTTGGACATTTGGAGGAGCAGTCTTGGGTGCTTGGGATGGGAGTAAATGAGACATGATTGACTTTGGTGGAGGGGGAGCCCCTAAGATAGATTTTGAAGATGAGGGATATGCGACAAATTTTGCGGTCTTTGGAGACAAAGGGGGTTGCTTAGTCGGATTTACGGATGATTTAGATAATGTTGATTTAGATGAGGAAGAAGTCCTCAAGGTAGGTGTAATAGGAGGAATATAGGGTGCTTTGGTTTTTGGTAATGAAGATGATGATCCTGATAGAAGAGGTGGCATCTTTTTGGTAGGTAAGTCTATTTTTAGGGGTATTGATGAAGAATGTGTTGTGGAAGAAGATGATGGCTTTGATGGATGTGTAGAAGAAGACGCCTTCTCCGCGGGCAAATCCAATCGTTTATGAGGCGTGGAGAGAGATTTTTGTGGAAGAGCACCAAGAGTTTTGATGGTCCGAAATATGGGCTTTCCTTTTCGAGGATGGTGACGACTTCAACGGCATAAGGTGATTGTAACCTTTTTGGGGAAGCGAAGTGGGGAGGTACTGATGGTATAATGTTAGATTTTAGTTGTCTCGGTTTAGGTTCAGGAACCGAGCGTATAGATGTTGGTGCTACTTCTTTTGATTTTTCCTGAATAGGTGAAGTAACATTGGTGATGGAAGAAGGGGGTGATGACGAAGCAGTTCCTAGCGAAGGGACTACTTCTGATGCAGTAATCATGGGTGAAACTACTGTAGGAAAAGAGATAGGAAGGGTCAAAATTGAAGACGCTTCAGTTGAAGTTGGCACAATGATAGGTACGTTCACCAAGGGCATAGTTGCAGCGGGAATGGGAGCAACAGAAGTGGATGTGTCCGTAGTGGAAACTCGGAGGGATGTGATTGCTTCGAGCATTGAAAGAATGTCTGATGATGAGACAGATGAGGATGACACTGTCTCGGGTATAGATGGAAGGTCAGACAAAGGAGCGAGAGAGATAACTCCGTGCTTGGTAATGTAGGGATATTCAAAGATAGACTATCTGAAGATATTGGAACTCCCGTGATTGATGAAGAGGAAGGAGGATCTGATTCGATTGATGTGTTTGCAGACGGATTGGTTTCAGAAGAAGAGTCCTCGGTAGAGATGAAATTGATAGTGTGGGTGTTTGGTTGTTGAGATTCTGAAGAATTATGATTTGGGGCATGATTGGGGAAAGGTTGTTTAAAAACGTCCAGTGCTTGATTTGGGGGAGCATTTGGGTTATCCAGAATGAGCTCGCCTTTATCAATGAATTTTTGGACAAGATTTTTGAAAGTCTGACATCGTTCGATGTCATGACCTTTGGTTCTGTGATAATGACAAAAATCATTTTCCCTATACCAGAAAGGGCGTTCTCGGCTTTCATCAATATCCCTAATGGGTGGAAGTTCGATCATGCGAACTTCCAACATTTTTTCTAAGATAGAGGAATATGATTCCCCCAAGGGAGCAAAGGATCGAGATGATGAAGCCCCTTTTCGAGTAGATGAAGGGTCTCTTCGTGATGGTTGATTAGGAGTACTATCGGTTCTTGGTGTTTTTAATACGATAGCATTTGTGGACCCTTGATTCTTATCTTTAGGAGGGAAAGAATTTGGTTTGGTGAATCGAGAAAAATCGGGTTTCGATTTAGAGCGAAGTTTTAACTTCCCTTGTTCAATGGCGCGAGATTCAAGTTTGCGTGCCATCGTAAAGGCCTCTTCAAAGGTATGAAAAGTTTGGATCCTTAGAGTGGAAGAAATGTGATTAGCACAAGATCGGGTGAATAACTCGATTTGTTGGGATTGGGGAAGGGAGAAAGACAATTGGTTGATTATCCCTCTCCAACGAGCGACAAAGTCTGCTATAGACTCATCGTCGAATTGGCGAATGTTATAAAGATCTGTGATTGAGATCTTATGCGCGATATTTATTGAGAAGTTTTCAACAAACATCTGGGCCAATTGAGAGAAGGAAAACAAAGAATGTTGAGGGATGTTATTGTACCAGTCCAAAGCGGGACCCGCTAGAGACATAGGAAAGGTACGGAGCATGAGTTCCTGATCCTGGACGATAAGGTAGCAAGCATGTTTGAATGCTCGAGATGTTGTTAGGGTCTTCCTAGCTATGAAATTTTGAGAATTTGGGAAGTTCCCATTGGGGAGGATAAGGCTTAAAAGCCACCGAAGGATGAATGGGTTCATTGCACACTTCTTGAAAGGAGTATGAAGGACGGGTTCCTTTTGTGGAGGCTTCCAAGTCTGCCGCAATTTTCTTGAAGAGAATTTGAACTACGTCGGATTGGGGAGGAGGTACATTGGTATGTCCTACATAAGAAGCAAGTGGTGGATGTTGTTGAGATGTCAATGGGGATTCATCTGTTGTTGGATAGGATGATAAGAGGAATAACCAACATGTTCTACAGGTGACACCCGGTGAGGTATTTGTTGTGAGGTAGCTTGCGTATAGGCGGTGTGAGATAATAAGGGATTGGGAAAATGAGGGTTGGAAGACGGATGGAGCCTGTGATTGATGGACTCCCATGTTTGTTGATTGAATAGGGACAGATTGAGGAACATGGGTGTTGGTTAGATTGGACATGTTGGGGAACAAGACCTGAAAGGGGCCTTCTACTACCTGGGTTAGGTACGAGGTGCCCGATACTTGGGATGGGCGAAGGTCGCGATTCTGGAATATTGGAAGAAAGATTCACCGGAGGACGAGAAGTAGGAACCACCTGACTAGCCGGAGGGTTGGCTCATGAAGAGTGTACCGACCTTGAGACACGATGGAGGCATAGACGAATTGTGGCAATGTGCGGGTGTGCGAGATGCATTCATTATAGCCAGGCGAGAAGACCTCTCAGAGATGGGTTGTGGAATATTCGAGGTAACTGCAGTGTTAGGGATAGGTAAGACTAATTGAGAACTAGTCGACATGGTAGGTGGAAGAGAAAAGGGAGGCATAGGGCTTCGCCCTTCTCCGTGGCTCGAGGCGAGAGATGGTGCAAACCGCTCTCTGAAAGGCCCCGGGATGATCCACGAGGATAATTGTACACTTCTCGGATTGGTGGGTCTTGGTCGAGATATTTGGATCGACTTGTGTACTAGGTAGTCCATGAGGGCTATTGGATTGCGATTGAGGAAAGCACGAAATTCGGGGATCCCGAGGAACATACTCGAGCAGATGATATCTCGAAGGGACTAGGAGAAGTTTGGACATGATGGGCGCTTTGGTTTGATAGAAGGGATTATACGACCATGACGGGGAACCAACTAACAGCGGTCCCGAGGAAGATTGGAGGGGTGCCGAAACATCCACGCTGGTGGTGATTTCGGAGGAAGAAGGAACCTGTTGGGCCATTTTCCTAGATTGTGACCGGGTGATAACCGTCGCATAAACAAGCAAGAAAGAAGATTGTCCTAACTAATGCACAAACAATTCAAGCAGCGCAAGTGATTATCTCCTTTAAATTTTGATGCTTTTAAGAAAAGAAAATGTTAGGGAAGGCTTTTAGAACAGGAACTACTCCAGATAGCCAAACTAAGGATGGTTTGGGTAATGTTTGGTGAGGAGTCCCGAAGGCACTTCAGTAAAAGACGGTACGTGGCTTGATATAGGGCCTACCCCGCACTTCACACATCGCTGCGATAAGGGAGTGGTGCTTTGCCAATATATACCAAAATCTTCCGTGAATTTATAAGCGGCCCGAGTACCGCGTAGGCTCTTCCTCTTGGATATCACTTCCAAGTAGGCGAGGCCAGGGAAGGAGTTTTGTTTAGATGCTTTATACCTAGTGATTTTGGCTTTGTGTGCAAGGGTGAAAAATAAAAATCAAATAGTGTCACTACCGATTTTGATCAATTTTTCCAGCCTATTTAAAACTAGGTGAAAAGCATGCAGCAATGACAAAGGAAAATGTTCTTTTTAAGCACTTAAAAGTGAAGTGTTTGATTTCGATGAAAACAAGCCAAACAGATTCTTTCCCAAATGCGATTAGGTTCTTTTTAAGCACCAAAATGAAGTGTTTGGATGTGATAGACAACCAACAAAGAAATCCTAAAAGGAGAAAACACCGTAAAAGAGGAATACCTATAGGTTTAGCTCTCCAAGGTGTGTGGACTTCAAAAAGCGCGTTGTTGAGCTCTTCCCCTCGAACAATCCCACGAACAAGCAAAGTGCTCCGCAAGAAAAGATCAAGCAAACAACAAACAAGATCCGGAAAGATACATCCAGATAGTGGTGAAACGAAAAATTTCTATTTAAAGGAAATAAAAAAATTCAAGATAATGATTTCGCCTAAAAGCAAGATTGAAATGATGAACAGAAATGCTCAAATAGGACTGATAGAAATCAGTGAAGAAAAGGAACAAAGTTCAAAACTAGAAAAGAAATGAACTTACCAATAAGGGACTTTGGTTGGGTCCCACCGGGCGTGCCAGAATGTAGATCAAGAATTTTGCGCTTGTTACCTGTCCAAGTTAATGCACCAAACTAAACACAAAAACCCTGAAAAACTCCAATGAAATCGATACTGATGAAGATGTAGAGATGAGGAAGCCGATGTAGACAAGACGGGCGCACGAGCAATTTGCACAATAGATCCGAGTAACACCGCAAAACACCATGCTTGTGAGAAAAAGATGGCGTTAGAAGATATTTGGGTGGATTGCCCGAGAAGCGGTCCGGAAGCGATGAGCTTCTTGGCGGATGTCATCCACATTTTCAATAAAGAAAATAAGCATACATGATAAAGATGTAAATAAAGACTAGATTCTCGATTGCGGTAATAAAATAGCTAAACCTCAACAGCGTGACAGAAAGTACAAAACGAGGAAGCTGCGAAATAATGCTTTGATTTGTGTTACTGTGACCTTTACCTATCTCGCAGAAGTGAAATCGGTGTCAACCGGTAGAATCGGCGCGGCCCGATGTGATCAGCGTCGATCGGGACCGATCGGCGTCGATCGGATAAGATCGTGTCAATCGAAGGCGATCGACCAATCGGGGACTCGTATGGCGATGAGATTCGGGGATTGGAAGGTGAATGTAGTCTGCAAGATGTGCCGAAGATGGAGAAACGCTGAACAGAGTCACCGAGATGATAGACAGTGGTGTGTGATGTTGATATGATACGGGCAAGTAACGGTGCTCCTCTCGAGGATTGATTAGGACAGGATCTCGCCCTAACCGAGACAATTGATGCTAAAAAGATCTCTCTTTCTTGCAACCTGAATCTTTCGCTCTCGTTCGTGCGTAAGTGCTTTCTTTACCTCGTTAGTCTCTTTTCAGTCCTTCCCGAGCTATGGACTGCTTTTATAATCGGTGCCGCTCTTATAAAATCGGCGCCCGACCATATGGGTCGGCGCCGATCGCGGAGAAGACTCCCGAGATGGCTAAAAATGATCGATTCGAAAAAGACAAGACCTATCCCGACCACGGGAAATATCCCGCTTAGGGAAGATTAAAAATGGATGTGATGCATAGATAGAATAAATTTGGGGTAGATAAGTGATTAAGATGCATGGGAAGAAGCGTAATTAAATATTTAATATTTAATTACTCATGGGTAAGATGTGATGTGATGAATTAAATTTAGAGTAAGTGATTAAATCACAAATTGGAAAACTATCCCAAGGGGATAGTTGGTGACGTAAACGTGCCCCAGGTTACCTAAGTAGGAAAACGAATGTGAGGGACACTAAATTGAGAAACCAATTTTTAGGTGTCTACACTTATAGGTGGATTCGGTATTAGATAGTGCTTGAGATTTTACCGTCACATCATGTACGGAACCCTTTGATTTCAAGCAAATGATGTGTGAGAATTGGTGGTGTTGGGTTTGGTGGTAGAGTCTTGGGTCCGGAAATTTGAGCTTTGTCGTGTAACCTCAAATTCTCTTCCTCTAAGGCTCGAATCTCTAGTTTCGAGCCATAGTAAAGGCCTCATCAAAGGTGCGAGAAGTTTGAATTTAGAGGGTGGGAGAAATGTGTTTAAGATAGGCCCATGTAAATATTTCAATGAGCTCGGCCTGAGGTAAGACATAAGTAAGTTGGTTGATGAGGCCCCGCCATCGTCCAACGAAATCTGATAAACGCGTCTTCAAATTGTCGGATGGCATAGAGGTCGGTAATGGATACTTTCTTGAAATATTGATGGAGAAGTGATCCAAGAAAGATTGGGCTAATCGGTTAAATGAGAAAATTGAATGCTAGGCTAGAGCACTGTACCACTCCAAGGCCGGTCCTGATAAGGACATGGGAAAGGTACGGAGTAGTAAGGCATCGTCATGAGCAATCAAATAGCAGGCATGTCTAAACGATCGCAAGTGTTGTTGGGGTCCTCCTTACTATTAAAGCAAGTAAATTTCGGTAATTCCCATTGAGGAGGATATGTATGAAGGGGGATAGAAGGATGAATAGGCTCCCTGACAAACTTGCTCGTATGTCGGGGGTGTTACGGCTTCTGAAACAAGCCTCCAGTTGTTCATCTTGTCCATCATTTGTTTGATTAAATTAGTGGGTGGTAAGATGATGGTGTGGTTGTTGTAAACGGAGGAGGATAAGAACCGCTACTAGCACAAAGGTGGGGTTATATATTGATAAGGTATGGATGACGAAAGTGTTGAGGTGACCGAATAAGGGTGTCCTATATAAGATGTTAATGCCACCGGATAAGTTTGTTGAAATGAAAAGTTGGGCGAGCTTGAGAAGGAAATATCATGTGGATAGGTGGCGAGAGAGCAAGTTAAGATTGGGGTAGTGGACGGTAGTGATATGTGGGGCCCCAGATTAACCAAAGGAAAGCCAATCGGTGCAGTATGAACTAACGAAGCCACTGTGCTGGGAGACAGAGCTAAGGATGAAGACGGTGAAGCGGAGTTATTAGGTGGGGAAGGAGCCAAATGAGCTGCTATAATAATAGGCATACCAACAAGGAGTTGACCATCGGGTGTACGGTCAGGGGTATGAGACAAATAATGTTGCACGGTGCTAGGATTTACATCCAAAAATTTAGCAAAGTCCTTATCTCCTACAAGGATCTTGGTAAAATTACTGGTATCCGTAGGATTCCCCATAGGATGTGAAGGGGGTGATTCAGGCAAAGGCACGGAACAGGCATGTGAAACCATGGCTACGGCTTGTTTCCGTTATAACAACCATGGAAAAGGGGAAACAAAAGTGAATTAGTCAATCCGGCACAGAAACAACAACAAAATGTTGGAATTGATAGGTTGCTTTGTGAGTCAAGAAGCGTTAAACACAATAATCGATATCGGTCGATAACCGCGATGTTGGTCGAGAATGTAATCAAGCGCGTCGATGGTCAGTTAACCGATGTCGGTAGTATGGGACCGGTGTCGGTCACTGTGAAAGCAAAGAGAGGATGTAAGAAGCTGCTGGTTTGGGGATAACAATGCTTAATATACCTACCAAACTGTCTTGAAGTGATCACTGAAACAATGTATGACAGAGAAACAGAACTAAAAACAAGCAAGATGCACAAGCAAATCAATAGACTAACCCTAGGATTAGTTTTAATCACTTTGGGCTTATGCCTTAGACGCCAGATGATGTCAATCCTAAATGAAAGACCTAAGGGAGATGTCAAGTTTGTTGTGGCTCATAAGGCTACCTCAATCGGGTGGAGGAATACCGCGGAAAGGGGGGAGGTTTGAGCTGTTGTATTGATTATGATGTGATTTGGTATGTGTTGTGCAGTGAGAGTAAGATTAATTTCTCATCAATACCGTGGATATCACCCCCACGTGTACGACCTGTTACTTAATCTACGTTCACTAGAATTAAAAATAGCAAGCAAGAATGTGATGCACGTGTTTTAAACCCAAATCGAAAATGATATTCGATGAAGCAAAGAAGATGACTTTCACTAAATGCAAAGATATGAAAGCAAGACAAATTATTTTACCAAAATGACAAAATATTTTGTGAATATTTAGCAGAAACAAACAACAAGTATGCTCCCTATATGAAAGCAAGCAAGAAAGAAAGAAACCTGAAATGGGTCCCACCGGGCGTGCTAAAATGTTTCACACAGAATTTCGTTCCGGAATAGAGTTGCTTCTATCCTTTCATTCTCTTGAAAAAGCAGATAAGGGTTAGGGATAGGAGGAATACATTGAATGTTGGGAAGGTGTGCGCGTACCGTAGAGAGATCGATCGATCGATTGTGAAGAACTCCTTTTTGTCCGCAGGAAGGACTACCAGTAAATAAGAATGCAAGACCATTATATTTTAGTTAGACAAAAAGTGAGGGAACTACCTTAGGCCCGGAAATATTAGACTTCCTTTCGAAGGCGGTCAGTTCCCCATTTATTATGAATTAAAGCAAGCGATAACAAAGAACTACAAGATAATACTTACTAGTTCCTGATGAAGATACAGGTCCAAGGAATGTGGTGGCGACAGTAAGGCTTAGTTGGGATGATCCGGTATTGGAAAGTGAGCTGATGAAGCTATCCTCAGTCTTTTCCAATGCTTGAATGAGGGTAGCAAGACAGTGATCCAGTTGCTCAGTTGCAGTCTTCAGCTCGATGCTCTTCTCTGCAACCTTTTCTGCTTGTTTCACTTCTCTTTCTCACCCAAATGAATCTTGGATCCTTTGTTTTTGGCTGGGGAAGGTCATTTATAGGGAACCGATGGCGGTTACGTAACCAATGGCGGTCGAGTAGGGACCGATGTCGGTTAGGTCAAAGTTGGCTATTTTTAGTAAAATAGCCAACTTTCCCTCCTTTTCTCCTGAGGGATCAGTTGTGGGCTTGGTCAAGTTATTATTAGGTTTGTTTTGATGCGGGTGAGGGGTGATGAGTCATGGGTGTGAGTCTGGACCAAGTCATAGGTCTTAATTAGGTTGGTTTAGGGTTAGGGCTAGGTCATGATGAGGTGGCAAGGTGAGGTGGCAGGGGTGGAGATGTGGATTTATTAATTATATGGTAATTAATAAATAATTAAGTGTGTAAGGTTTAGGTGGTGAGGTATGGTTAGGTTGCGAGGTGATATGCAGGGTACAGGGCGTCGTAAGACCCAAATTTGGTGTCTACAATGGGGGTGAATATTAAAGGAGGTCAATGGGTGGCTAGGAGAACAAAGGATGAAGATATAATGATTAAATGTATGAACCAGGAGGAGAAAACTGTTCTTCTTACTTAAAATCTGGTTCGGGGTGCCTATGAGTGATGGATGAAGGTGTTGGTAAGAGGTTAGATGTTGGTGAGGACCACCAAACATAGGAAAGCTTCTACATGGGCTACATGTGCATTCCTTTTTCTAGGTTGGATCAAATCTGTGTTGGGTGAATGTTGGATGCCTATGCAAGAGAAAATAATTGATCTCCTTCCTTGCATGCATTTTCTTACGAAACTTGTTCTCAAAATATGTGATATCTCTCGGGAATCTATTGATGTTTTCTAACTTCCAAAATAAGGTTGTTTCGGGATTAAAAGGTGACCAACGGTGGTTCCGGCTTAAACGCGGCAATGGTTAGGGGTAACCAACGTCGGTCAAGGAAGGATTTCTAGGTTTACTAAACTAGGTAGATCCCCTTGATTTTTTGGGATTTTGATTCGTTAACCCGCAGATTAGGATAGAAGCTTCTTGTAAGCATGCAGGAATGTGGTTAGAGGGAATGTAGGCATTGATTTTTAGGGTTTTTGGTAAGTCTTTTTTAGTTATGGCAACTTACTAAGAATAGGTCTTAGGGTGAGTTGGCTTGGTGAGGTGTAAGTGTAGGCATTATCTAAATTAATATATTTAAATAATAAATATGGTGAGGATAATGAATTAATTAAATTAATATTAGTGGGGTGAAGGGGACCATGGCTAGGTGAATGCGATGAAGGTATTTATTTGTCGAGGACCAAAGGGAGTATGGCCTAATTTTAGTGTCTACATTTTGCCCCTTTTTGTTGCATAGATTGTATTGGTAAGCGACACTAACAAAAATAAGATGTGGTTTCCCCATGTGTGGGTGAAGTTGATCCCCCTCAAACCAAGAACTGATGAGGCAAAAGGCAGAATTGGTGAGTGGTTTGATAAAAGGTAAATATGAGAAAGGGAAAAGGTGGGGAGCGGGTGGAAAAAGGAAAAAAGTCGACTCGGGTAATCTAGGTAATGGGTTAGGGTCAAAGGTAGTAACAGTCAAATGCATGCACACGTATAAACTACAACATGGAACCAGGTGAAGAGTAGGAAAACTCTACATCGTCTAAGGTCGATAGGTTTATCCAAACAAGGTTGAAGTGATTCTGGTATCCAAGGTATAGGATATGGTCAGGAAACACAATGTAGGTTAGGTGTAGGAACATTTAGGTATGTTTCTAAATTACAATCGACGTTAGGGTCGGGATAAACGATCACGAAAATAGGTGGGGTAATGTCATTAGGTCAACAACACAGTAGCTTGTGTTGTAAGATATAGTGAACACATGAGGTCAAATGTCACTAGCGATGGTCTAGGTCCAAATATCTAGGTCACGACATGGGTAAGGCTGAAGTTTGGGTAAAATAATGAGTCCCTAAAGGAGGACGAGGGTATGTAGTAAGGGATGAGGTTATGAGGGTGAGGTAAATAGTCAAGGTAAAGGTGGGGTGTGGAAAAAAGGAGGGATAGGCGGGGTAATAGGGTAAAATTTAGGACATCCTATCATAGCATGAATGAGTTCTTTAACCACACTCTCGACTTACATTCTATTTTGTAGAAGTTAGGTTGCAGCGTTTGGATTCTAGTGGCTGCTTGGAAGCACAGGTACTTCGACTCTCCCATGTGCTCTCTCATTTGTTCATCAAAGACAGGAGGCTCAAACCGTGGATCTTCAATATGGGATTCGATATCTCCTATTCTTAACATATTAACCTCTTTATCTTTATCTTTGAAAAATAGAGGTTTGTACTCTTCAAGTACTTCTTTATAAGACTTTTTAGGAGTAGGATTGGCTAATTCTTGAACTTCGAGACCAGGATACGACCTTAGTCCAGTCTCCTTCTCTTAAGAGTCAATTGATGACTCGGTGCTTGAATCTTTGGAAAGATTCGAGGAAGCTCTTGTGTCGAGACACTTTTGTATCTCATCAATTCGGGAATGAGTTTTTCATTCTCATCCTGCATTGTGAGATGCACGCTTGATTATTTCGGTTGTATGCAGTAGATCTTGAGATGATAGTACTTTTAAGACCGGTAGTATGATCTACCAATGGTTGAACAAAATCACATTACTCTCGAGATATAACTTCTCGGTAAGTTAGCGAAACATTTTGAACTAGAGTTTCTACATGCTTGACAGATTTGTCTATACTATCAACCTTGTTATTTAATAAGCTCATGAGTGCTCTGCAATATCTCCCTTTTCCTTAACTCTATAGCCTTTAGAGTTTTTTCCAGATTAGAGAGCTTTTCCGAATAGGTACTTACTTCTTCATGAACGAGATAGGAGGGCCTTATTGGTCTAATTCAACATTTTAGAGCTTTCGAGGGCTCTATTTCCTTGTTCACACTCTTTGATACCGAAAACCTTCTGGTTTCATCTGGAGAAATCAGCTCATGCTTTGATCTCGTAGGAGGGAAATTAGTTCTTGTGCTTGTAGAAGCCATATTGATTGTAGGCCCGTGACAGGGGGCATATTTCTGACTTACTAGCTTCTCACAATCTGAACACCATAGGAAGTCAGTAGATGGATCATGAGTCAAAGACTTATGGCTACACAAGAATATCTTTTCTTCTTCTTTCTTTTCATCCCATGTACCTAAGACGCATGGTCTCATCATTGATGTTGCTGGAGCTGTAGTAGAGCTTACTGCATGAAGGATTGGTATTCTTTGATGCGAGTCATATCACATAGCCGGACGGGAGGAACATCGCCGTGTTCATCATCTTGTCATCGTCAATATTGCCGATGAACTCTTTGATTAGGGCTGCTTTGTGAGGCGATGAATCCGGTTTCTAATAGTGCTGCTTTGTTGGGAAGAAGATCCCACCATTCCTTTAAGATGCCAACAAAACCATTAACTATGGTGGCTGCTTTATGTTCTTAGGAGTTCTGCCATATGTTTCTTGTTGGGTGTTACCCCATCCTATCATAGCATGAATGAGTTCTTTAACCACATCTACGACTTACATTCTATTTTGTAGAAGTTAGGTTGCAGCGTTTGGATTCTAGTGGCTGCTTGGAAGCTTGGAGTACTTGACTCTCCCATGTGCTCTCTCATTTGTTCATCAAAGACAGGAGGCTCAAACTGTGGATCTTCAATATGGGATTCAGTATCTCCTATTCTTAACATATTAACCTCTTTATCTTTATCTTTGAAAAACAGAGGTTTGTACTCTTCAAGTACTTCTTTATAAGACTTTTTAGGAGTAGGATTGGCTAATTCTTGAACTTCGAGACCAGATACGGCCTTAGTCCAAGTATCCTTCTCTTAAAGTCAATTGATGACTCGGTGCTTGAATCTTTGGAAAGATTCGAGGAAGCTCTTGTGTCGAGACACTTTTGTATCTCATCTATTCGGGAATGAGTTTTTTCATTCTCATCCTGCAGTTGTGAGATGCCTGCTTCAATTATTTCATTTGTCTGAGTAGATCTTGAGATGATAGTACTTTTAAGATCGGTAGTATGATCTACCAATGGTTGAACAAAATCTGTTACTCTCTGAGATATAACTTCGGGTAAGTTAGCAGAAACATTCTGAACTAGAGTTTCTACATGCTTAACAGATTTGTTTATACTATCAACCTTGTTATTTAATAACTGCAGTGCTCCTGCAGTATCTCCCTTTTCCTTAACTCTATAGCCTTTAGAGTTTTTTCCAGATTAGAGAGCTTTTCTGAATAGGTACTTACTTCTTCATGAACAGATAGGAGGGCCTTATTGGTCCAATTCAACATTTTAGAGCTTTCAGAGGGCTCTATTTCCTTGTTCACAGCTCTTTGATACCAGAAAACAGCCTTCTGGGTTTCATCTGGAGAAATCAGCTCATGCTGATCTGTAGGAGGGAAATTAGTTCTTGTGCTTGTAGAAGCCATATTGATTGTAGGCCCGTTGACAGGGGCATATTTCTGACTTACTAGCTTCTCACAATCTGAACACCATAGGAAGTCAGTAGATGGATCATGAGTTAAAGACTTATGGCTACACAAGAATATCTTTTCATCTTCTTTCTTTTCATCCTGTGGATTAGATGTTTCTCAACGGTGAAGTAAGAAGAGGTAGAAGCTACGCAATTGTTTCTAGGTAAGAGTCTTTTAGAATTACTAGCATCAGAATTTCTTCTAAAGCTAAGTGTTACATTATCTCTACCTTCTGTAATTGAGGTTGCATTCTCTAGCTTTGGTCTAGATGTCTGGACAAATTTTTGGCAAGGGTCCATTCCCTAGGGACCTTTATATCGACCATGAAATGAGCTCGAGGTTTAATTTTTGAGTTTCTAAATTCACGTGTGTCACCACGCTACTGCCCTTGGACACGCCATGCTTAATTAACACACTCGGATTCATGGTATTAACCATCAGTAAATAATTTTGTAATGTATGGCTAGGGGACAAGAACCTACGCGCATATTGAGACCTGTTGTTGCTAGATGCAATTTGAGAACATCCTGTAAAAGATCATCCTTGGTAAGGGATACAGGATAGTTGGGGAAAACTTCAAAAGATACAGGGCCGTTATGAAGGCCAGTTTGAACAGTGCTAACAAACTATCCTTGAAATTGTCAAACCTAAGATCCATTAAACAGCATAAGATACTTGCATTTAAACCTCTTCTAAACAGGGGAGTTATGCCTATCTGGACACAGCCTACATGTGCAAACTTGTAGGTGGATTGACGTTTTAAGGACTTAATATCAGCTTTATCAATGAGAGGAATATTATACTCACAATTATTACTTTGGGCTACCTGGATAACTGACTCTCTAGTCTTAAAGACGGTAGAAGCTAATAACTGAAATCTATTTAAATGAGAATATACTTCATTATATGCTTTTTTAGGGAGTCTCCACTTAGGAGTGGGAGACGACTCATCAATCATATTTATCTCTTCATTTACAGAGAAGACATCAGATAAGTTTATCAAAGGACTGTCTTCGGACTCTACAGTAGAAGAGCTAGGAGAATGATCGGCCATTTGGGACTTACAAGCAAGGAAGCAGAGATTGACCAAAATCGTCGGGCAAAAACTCATCTTACTGTTGCGCCTAACACACAACGTCTTATGGTTGCGATAGCCACACCTGTCAATCTATGAAGTTGCTATATAAACTTGCGTTTTCGAAAGGTGAAGTTCTCACAATCTCTTTATACGAGAATACTAAACACTTCCTCTGAATATACTTTAATCAAATCCGAATCTCTTTTACCAGCTCTGATACCATTTCTTTACACGTAAAGGCTCGATACCATTTCTTTACACATAACTCTCGATACCATTTCTTCACACATACACTTTCTATTTCTAACCTTGCTCAAATATTTTCTTACAATACTCACGAAACATTCTACCAACCATACATATGTAATATCGTAACATTAGCATTCGGCATTATTTCTCGAATAACATTTACTACAATATCAAACACCACTTCTTTCATAAATCTCTTCAAACCGACTGAAATCCTCAATTATCAATAACTTAAATTCACAATCTACAATCAAGATAGCGCTGATACCATTTCTTTACACATAACGGCTCTGATACCATTTCTTCACACATAATGACTTTCTATTTCTAACCTTGCTCTGAAATATTTTCTTACAATACTACGAAACATTCTACCAACCATACATATGTAATATCTTGTAACATTAGCATTCGGCATTATTTCTCGAATAACATTTACTACAAT
The DNA here is from genome assembly GCA_018340775.1 of Taxus wallichiana var. yunnanensis. Classification (NCBI taxonomy): domain Eukaryota; kingdom Viridiplantae; phylum Streptophyta; class Pinopsida; order Cupressales; family Taxaceae; genus Taxus; species Taxus wallichiana. Next base: position 682,675,534 of record CM031239.1, read on the forward strand.
ATCAAACACCACTACATTTTATAAATCTCTTCAAACCGACTGAAATCTTCAATAACTTAAATTCACAATCTACAATCAAGATAGCGTAACGGTATTGACCATTCTTAATTAACTTAATCATAAGTTCCGAATATCAACAAGATATCTATTTCAGCATCTGCTCCAAATAGATCTACTAATACCATTACAACAACTTGAAAACATCATCACACTCAAATATGTTTTCAAACTCATCAAACTTATCTATATTGATGAACTTTAAATTTCCATTGACACGAACTAGAGTATGTACAGACTTAAACATATTTACTTACAAGACTCATGGCACTGAAGGCTTGAAGACCTCTGTCTCTTGAAATCTTTCTTCGATATATTCCTTCTCCACTCCAGAGTACCCAAAACCCAGTGTAGTGAATGAGTTGGTAATGCGCTATTAAATAGGCATCCCAAAGCTTTTCACCGGGAAAGTGGAAACCGGAAACCGGAAATGGAGGTAATCGGTAAGATTCCTCGAAACGACCCGTGAGTACAGCCCACTCACGAAAGCTTTATTAAAGGCATGGGTCCACCACGCACTGACAAAAGCAAAGATAAGAACGAATCTTATCAAAAGACAACCGACAACAGGCCTGTCGTATAGCTGAAAAGCAAAAGCACCAAAAGAAAGAAAGAGAGGATAAGATGGAATCTTATCCGACAACTATGGCAACATGCCTGCCATAATAGCAGATAGTGCGGAGCGCACTAAGGAGAATCAAAAGGACTGAGGGACCCGGAGGGTCAATGTCCTCATCGAAGATGTTGTGCTATCATGGCGCCGAGGTGCTCCAGGAGTTGGCGTTCATGCTTTGTTCAAGCCGAACCACGAGAGATGTGGCAGCTTCCATCGTTGTTGAGCCGGGTCAGATGCGATCCAGTTGGAAGCAGATAATGGTCAAGTATCTACAAATCTTGATTGGGTGCGGCGGCCCGACCACCATGGTGTGATGTAACAATATTCTCCTCCACAGGGTTGCATTAGGTCTTTCAACAAGGTTCCTGTGATTTATTTTTACATAATAATGTGCTTTTACGAACCATGGTATTTTGCACTGGATTAGAATATTTCTTACAGTGTCAGGATGCACATTAAGAAGAGGAGAATCAGACAATTTAGTAGGAAGATATTTTGATAAGAAATACTTGAAGTGAGAAGAAATATACTTCCTATCTCCGAATGAGGGAGGTCGGTTCCATAGATCATACTTGTAAAGGATGTTCTTGACCCACATCCTTGAGAATTCAAACCTCCATATGGTGTCCTTTCTAGGTATCGGTTATGCGAGCACGAGACCTTCGACAGTAGGAAATCCGGTTGTTCAACAAAGATACAATGATCTCCATTGCCAATGGAGACAACATTTAACCAATGGTTCCTGCAGTATGTAAGTATGCTGTCGTCCTGGTATGTCTGGATCATAAAACTTACATTCAGTCTCAGACATAGCATACTCCTGCGTTGTTATCAAATCCCTTGAGACAAGAAGCGTTTGAGCTTCCCGGGACATTCTATTATCACAATGAACCAATGTTTGAATCTGTTCCTTCGCATGCACCGTGATCCCATACTGTTCCATGGGATTCATGGATTACCTGTGTGACACTGATATTTTTTGAAGTATTGAGTTCTCTACTTACAAAATCTGCGAGAGCATTTTGTTTACCTGAGATGTGTTCTACAGAGAACTCGAAGTTGTCAAACCAGAGGCCCCACCTCTGAAGTCTATTGAAAGCAGTCTTATTGGCTGGATCTCCGCCATTTAACCTCTTTCTGAAATCTTTCGGTCCGATCGGAGGATGAATGCTTCGTTTTGAACAAAAAACAAGAAAGCTTTGATTGCTTTCTTTGCAGCCAATATTTCTTTATGCGAAGAGTGATAATTTAATTGTAAACGAGAAAAGGCCCCGGATGCAAATCTACATACCTTTTCTTTACCATCTTCGGCTTTCTCTTTAAGAACACTCCCAAAATTGTTCATTTAGCGTCACATTCTATAATTTTCATGCCGGCTCACAGTAGAGACATTCTTGGGAGTTCACGGACTTGTTTTTAATTCTTTGTATCTTTGCATGTCATTTCTTGTGTCCAACTAGGAGCTTCTTTCTTTAGGCGTTTGTTGAGCAACCACTGTCCGGCTATGTTACAGTAGAAGCCAGCAACATAGTTTACACAACCTAAGAAGCGCTGCATTGCACCTTCTCCGAGGATTTGGTCGAAAGTTACGGATGTTGGCCACAACATGTTGCTGCATAGTAATAGTTCCGAACTAATTCTTATTCCGAGGAAGTCAATTTCCTCTTTGAAGACCTCCATTTTGAGGGGACAAACAGATTCCATTTTTGTAGACAGTCTCATAGAATTTTTCAAGGTGAGCTAAGTGCTCTTTAGGAGACTTAGAAAAGATGAGAATATCATCAATATATACTGAATTAAGAAATCAAATAACTCACCAAATATTTTGTCCATAATTTTTTGAAATATGGATGGGGCATTGTCTTCGATCGAATGGAAGCACCTTCCACTCATCTCCAATCCACTGCACGATGAATGCCGTTTTGTACATGTCTTCATCTTTTAGGAATATCTGCCAGAATCCGCTCTTTAGATCGAACTTGCTGTAGACCTTCGATCCCTTGATTCTTCTTAGGATATCATCCTTGGCAGGTATTGGGTGTTGTACCGCAGCAATGAATTTGTTCAGTGGCTTGTAGTCCACTACCAATCTTTTCTTGTTTCTCAGCTGCTCACTCCTTTTATTAACATAAAAGGCGGTACAAGACCAGGCTGAATTAGATTCCTGGATAAATCCAGCTTTTAGCAATTTCTGGATTTCGCCATGGCATTCCTTCCTTTACAGCTTCTGAGGCATACCTCGTGATGTGCCTTGAATTTTGGCACAACTTCATTACCGTTCTTGTCTCGACTAGTTGTAGATCTAGAGAGCAATAGTGTCTTTCCTGTTAACAAAAGCATGTGGTTCCTCACTTTGCATACATTACACTTTATCTTGGATACAATTTCATCTATCTTGTGAAGCGAGTTAGAGATGGATTTATGTATCCAGCATTGATAATGATCTTTACCTTATTTGGCAAAGGAACTATTGATTGGAATGAATATCTCCCAGGAACTTGAGCAGGAGGATTAAACAACATTATATAATCTTGGGAGATACCAAATGTATGACATTTCACGTAGAAAATCTACCCCAAGTAGACAATCATAGTTTTCCATATTATGTTGATAGAATTCTATATCCATAGAATTTCCTTCAACATCTAATCGACTTTAGCCATATACTTACTGTACAACTTCCCGTTTATCAAACTTGATCTTTGTATGGTATTAACCCAATTGATCCATCACTGGGAATAGCATATTGTCTGCGATCAAACTTATTTCAGCACCCATATCAATCATAGCATCAAGAACATAGGGCTTAATATGAGGGATGCATATTGTAATTGCAATAAAGCGGATTAAGGTGCAACTAAGAGTGCATACCTTTGCACGATCTCATCGATCTTTTTGCATTACCAGATTATGGTATGTCTCTTCAAGATTCTCTTCAGAATCTTTCTTTTCACTTTCTTCTTCGCTACCAGCTTGTTGTATTCTTCTGTGGCATTGGCAAGCACTTTCTCTAGTAGCTCTATTGGACTTTCTCCAGTTACGTAAACTTCTTTAGAAGGCCGAGTCGGTGGAGGATTGTCCTGGCTCATATGAAGAGTAGACTGGAGGACTGATTCCTCTTCCACGACCACGCCAAGGTCCTGCTCTGCCTCCTAATAGGGACTTGTCTCTGCCGGATCCTCTGCTGAAAAGGTGGCCTAATAGGAAATGCTTCATAGGGTCATCGGTGACATTGTTCTTTCGCTCCGATCATGCAGGCTCGACTGTTCAAGCTCTTGTTGTCGATGTACTGTCTGTAGATTTCTAAGTTCTTTGTCCAAAGACAGATTTTACATTTGTATCCCATGGGGGACAACCTTCATAAGCGACCGGAGGCTTTCTAACCGTCTTCTCGGAAGATCTGCGCACTTGGTGGAATCATAGGGTGAACAAAATTAGACACCATATTAATATTGAAGTGAGTAAAGGATGGAGCAGAACTATACCCACTATCTTGATTACTATCAGCTTGTCTTCGAAGCTTGTTTGGATTGCGTTGCAGGTTCACCATCTATGGAGGCATAAGATATGTCGACGATTTAAAGATCGATCGAAATGAAAGCATATTCATCATCTTGTATGCCTTTGAGAGATAAGGCGTTTACCTTGGCCTTACCCTTAGTTTGTATGTTTTTGAGGACACCGATTTGCATAATGGTCCTCTTTGCATATGTAGCAAGTAGGCTTGAATTTTGATGTCTTGCCTAGATGCTTATACTTTCGAATCTGAACTTTTTCACGGGTTTTTCATCTCGAACTCTCAGATTCGTTTTTATGCCTTTTGTATTTCTTTTTCTTTTTCTTTTTCTTTTTCTCACTGCCAAGCACCCTTCCCTTTGAAAAAGACAATCATACAGAAGATTTTTGCGGGAAGATTGGATTTCAAGATCTGGACACCCAAAAGGTTCCGGTGCATATTGTTCACGAAATTATTATTGAGCTTTACGGTGTTTGAACGCTTGTTTGCGTTCCCATTTTCCTTGCACATCTTAGCATTACATTGATCTATGATTTGATTAATGTGCCCAAAACTTAGTTGAAGTTTTCAAACCGTGCATAGCCCTTCGATATTGAGTGGCGAAAAGGCGGAAATGACTCGATGTACACGAGACACATGGTCTCATCATTGATGTTCTGCCGGAGTGTAGTAGAGCTTAAGCATGAAGCATTGGTATTCTTTGATGCGAGTCATATCACATAGCCGGGCACGGAGGAACATCGCCGTGTTCATCATCTTGTCATCGTCAATATTGCCGATGAACTCTTTGATTAGGGCTCTTTGTGAGGCCGGTGAATCCGGTTTCTAATAGTCTTTGCTTTGTTGGGAAGAAGATCCCACCATTCCTTTAAGATGCCAACAAAACCATTAACTATGGTGGCTGCTATGTTCTTAGGAGTTCTGCCCATATGTTTCTTGTTGGTTGTTACCCCATCCTATCATAGCATGAATGAGTTCTTTAACTTCACTCTTGACTTACATTCTATTTTGTAGAAGTTAGGTTGCGGCGTTTGGATTCTAGTGGCTGCTTGGAAGCACCTGGAGTACTGACTCTCCCATGTGCTCTCTCATTTGTTCATCAAAGACGGAGGCTCAAACTGTGGATCTTCATATGGGATTCAGGTATCTCCTATTCTTAACATATTAACCTCTTTATCTTTATCTTTGAAAAAGAGGTTTGTACTCTTCAAGTACTTCTTTATAAGACTTTTTAGGAGTAGGATTGGCTAATTCTTGAACTTGAGACCGAGGATACAGCCTTAGTCCAGTCTCCTTCTCTTCGAGAGTCAATTGATGACTCGGTGCTTGAATCTTTGGAAAGATTCGAGGAAGCTCTTGTGTCGAGACACTTTTGTATCTCATCTATTCGGGAATGATTTTTTCATTCTCATCTGCGATTGTGAGATGCACCGCTTCAATTATTTCATTTGTCCGAGTAGATCTTGAGATGATAGTACTTTTAAGACTGGTAGTATGATCTACCAATGGTTGAACAAAATCATTACTCTACGAGATATAACTTCGGGTAAGTTAGCGAAACATTACGAACTAGAGTTTCTACATGCTTACGAGACTTTGTTTATACTATCTGACCTTGTTATTTAATAAGCTGCGGTGCTCTGCAGTATCTCCCTTTTCCTTAACTCTATAGCCTTTAGAGTTTTTTCCAGATTAGAGAGCTTTTCGAATAGGTACTTACTTCTTCATGAGCAGATAGGAGGCCTTATTGGTCGATTCAACATCTTAGAGCTTTCAGAGGGCTCTATTTCCTTGTTCACACTCTTTGATACGAGAAAATGCCTTAGGTTTCATCTGGAGAAATCAGCTCATGCTTGATCTGTAGGAGGAAATTAGTTCTTGTGCTTGTAGAAGCCATATTGATTGTAGGCCCGTTGGCGGGGGCATATTTACGACTTACTAGCTTCTCACAATCCCGAACACCATAGGAAGTCGGTAGATGGATCATGAGTCAAAGACTTATGGCTACACAAGAATATCTTTTCATCTTCTTTCTTTTCATCCGAGGGATTAGATGTTTCTCCAACGGTGAAGTAAGAAGAGGTTGAAGCCTGGGAATTGCTTCTAGGTAAGAGTCTTTTAGAATTACTAGCATCGAATTTCTTTTAAAGCTAAGTGTTACATTATCTCTACCTTACTCATGGCTCGAGGTTGCATTCTCTAGCTTTGGTCTAGATGTCCGGACAAATTTTTGGCAAGGGTCCATTCCTAGGGACCTTTATATCTCGACCATGAAATGAGCTCGGTTCAATTTTTGAGTTTCTAAATTCACGTGTGTCACCACGCTACGCCCTGGACATGCCATGTTAATAAACTTGGATTCATGGTATTAACCGATCTGTAAATAATTTTGTAATGTATGGCTAGGGGACAAGAACCTACGCGCATATTGAGACTTCCATTTGTTGCTAGATGCAATTTGAGAACATCCTGTAAAAGATCATCCTTGGTAAGGGATACGAGGATAGTTGGGGAAAACTTCAAAGATACCGGGGGCCATTATGAAGGCCAATTTGAATATAATAACAAACTATCCTTGAAATTGTCAAACCTAAGATCCATTAAACAAAGATAAGATACTTGCATTTAAACCTTTTCTAAAGAGGAGTTATGCCTATCTGGACACGTGGACCTTACATGTGCAAACTTGTAGGTAGATTGACGTTTTAAGGACTTAATATCAGCTTTATCAATGAGAGGAATATTATACTCACGCTATTACTTTGGGCTACTGGATAATCGACTCTCTAGTCTTGAAGACGGTAGAAGCTAATAACTAAATCTATTTAAATGAGAATATACTTCATTATATGCTTTTTTAGGAGTCTCCACTCGGAGTGGAGACGACTCATCAATCATATTTATCTCTTCATTTACGAGAAAGACATCGAGATAAGTTTATCAAAGGATGCCGTGTCTTCGGACTCTACTGATAGAAGAGCTTAGGAGAATGATCGGCCATTTGGGACTTACAAGCAAGGAAGCAAAGATTGACCAAAATCGTCGAGGCAAAAACTGGACTCTTCTTTGTGCGCCATCAACACACAAAGCTTATGGTTGCGATAGCCACACCTGTCAATCTATGAAGTTGCTATATAAACTTGCGTTTTGAAAATTTGAAGTTCTCACAATCTCTTTATATGCGAATACTAAACACTTCCTCTGAATATACTTTAATCAAATCCGAATCTCTTTTACCAGCTCATACCATTTCTTTACACATAAAGGCTCGATACCATTTCTTTACACATAACGGCTCGACTCATGATCCATCTACCTGACTTCCTATGTTGTTCGGGGATGTGAGAAGCTAGCAAGTCGAAATATGCCCCAGTCAACGGGCCTACAATCAATATGGCTTCTACAAGCACAAGAACTAATTTCCCTCCTACAGATCGGCATGAGCTGATTTCTCCATGATGAAACCCGAAAGGCGGTTTTTCTGGTATCAAAGAGCGTGAACAAGGAAATAGAGCCCTCTGAAAGCTCTAAAATGTTGAATTGGACCAATAAGGCCCTCTATCTGTTCATGAAGAAGTAAGTACCTATTCGAAAAAGCTCTCTAATCTGGAAAAAACTCTAAAGGCTATAGAGTTAAGGAAAAGGGAGATCTTTGCAGAGCACTTTGCAGGTTATTAAATAACAAGGTTGATAGTATAAACAAATCTATTAAGCATGTAGAAACTCTAGTTCGAAATGTTTCGCTAACTTACCCGAAGTTATATCTCGAGAGAGTAATGTATTTTGTTGACCATTGGTAGATCATACTACCGAGTCTTAAAAGTACTATCATCTCAAGATCTACTCGAGACAAATGAAATAATTGAAGCAGAATCTCACAACTCAAGAGGATGAGAATGAAAAAACTCATTCCCGAATAGATGAGATACAAAAGTGTATCGACACAAGAGCTTCCTCGAATCTTTCCAAAGATTCAAGCACCGAGTCATCAATTGACTCCCAGAAAGAGAAGGAGACTAGACTAAGGCATCGTATCCTGGTCTAAAGTTCAAGAATTAGCCAATCCTACTCCTAAAAAGTCTTATAAAGAAGTACTTGAAGAGTCAAACCTCTGTTTTTCAAAGATAAAGAGGTTAATATGTTAAGAATAGAGATCTTGAATCCCATATTGAAGATCCACGGTTTGAGCCTCCTGTCTTTGATGAACAAATGAGAGAGCACATGGGAGAGTCAAGTACTCCGGAGCTTCCAAGCACCACTAGAATCCAAACGCTGCAACCTAACTTCTCTGAAAATAGAATGTAAGTCGAAGGCGGTTAAAGAACTCATTCATGCTATGATAGGATGGGGTAACACCCAACAAGAAACATATGGCGAACTCCTAAGAACATAGCAGCCACCATAGTTAATGGTTTTGTTGGCATCTTAAAGGAATGGTGGGATCTTCTTCCCAACAAAGCAGCAATACTAGAAACCGGATTCACTGGCCTCACAGCAGCCCTAATCAAAGAGTTCATCGGCAATATTGACGATGACAAGATGATGAACACGGCGATGTTCCTCCGTGCCCGCTATGTGATATGACTCGCATCAAAGAATACCAATGCTTCATGCAGAAGCTCTACTACAGCTCCGGCAACATCAATGATGAGACCATGCGTCTCAGGTACATCGAGTCATTTCCGCCTTTCTTTGCCACTCAATATCGAAGGGCTATGCATGGTTTGAAAACTTCTGAACTAAGTTTTGGGCACATTAATCAGATCATAGATCAATGCAATGCTAAGATGTGCAAGAAAAATGGGAGCATGAACAAGCGTTCAAACACGAAAGCTCAAATAATAATTTTGTGAACAATATGCACCTTTGGAACCTTTGGGTGTCCGCATCTTGAAATCCAATCTTCCCGCGAAAATCTTCTTGTAAAGATTGTCTTTTTCAAAGGGGAAGGGTGCTTGGCAGTAAAAGAAAAGAAAAAGAAATACAAAGGCATAAAAATAGATACGAGAGTTCGAGAGATGAAAACCCGGAAAAAGTTCGATTCGAAAGTATAAGCATCTAGGCAAGACATCAAAATTCAAGCCTACTTGCTACATATGCAAAGAGGACCACTATGCAAATCGGTGTCCTCAAAACATACTGAAAGGGTAAGGCCAAGGTAAACGCCTTATCTCTCAAAGGCATACAAGATGATGAATATGCTTTCATTTCGAGATCTTGGCGATCTTACGTCGGATATATCTTATCCTCCATAGATGGTGAACCTTGCAACGCAATCCAAAGCTTCTGAAAAGGATAGTGATATGCGAAGATAGTAGGGTATAGTTACTTTCCATCCTTTACTCACTTCGATATTAATATGGTGTCTAATTTAGTTCACCTATGATTCCACCAAGTGCGAGATCTTACGAGAAGACAGCTTAGAAAGCCTCCATCGGTTTATGAAGGTTGTCCCCATGGGATACGGCCCGAAAACTGTCTTTACAAAGAACTTAGAAATCTACGAGGATCGGTACATCGAGACAGCAAGAGCTTGAACAGTCGAGCACTGCGAGAGCGAGCAACGGTCGATGACCCCTATGAAGCATTTCCTATTAGGCCACCTTTTTCAAAGAGAATCCGGCGAGACAAATCCCTATTAGGGGTAGAGCGGGATCTTGGCGTGGTCGTGGAAGAGGAATCGATCCTCGGTCTACTCTTCATATGAGCCGGGACAATCCTCCACTTGACTCGGCTTCTAAAGAAGTTTACGAACTGGAGAAAGTCCGAATAGAGCTACTAGAGAAAGTGCTTGCCAATGCCACGAAGAATACAGTAAAGCTTGTAGGCGAGAAGAAAGTGAAAAGAAAGATTCAAGAGAATCTTGAAGAGACATACCAAAATGCTGTAATGCAAAAAGATCGGGCAGAGATCGGCAAAGGTATGCACTCTTAGTTGCACCTGAGAATCCGTTTATTGCAATTACAATATGCATCCCTCATATTAAGCCCTATGTTCTTGATCTTTATGATTGATACGGGTGCTTGAAATAAGTTTGATCGAGACAATATGCTATTCCCGCTGATTGTTGGGTTAATACCCACACTAAAATCAAGTTTGATAAACGGGAAGTTATGCTGTAAGTATATGGCTAAAGTCGATTAGATGTTGAAGGAAATTCTATTGAAATAGAATTCTATCAACATAATATGGAAAACTATGACTGTCTACTTGGGGTTGATTTTCTACAAAAATGTCATACATTTAGTATCTCCCAAGATCATATAATGTTGTTTAATCCTCTGTTCAAGTTCCCGGAGATATTCATTCCAATCAATAGTTCCTTTGCCAAATAAGGTAAAGATTTGTTAACAATGCTGGATACATAAATCCATCTCTAAGCTGTTACAATCGGCATAGATGAAATTGTATCAAGATAAAGCGAGAATATATGCGGTGAGGAACCACATGCTTTTGTTAACGAGGAAAAGACACTATTGCTCTCTAGATCTACAACTAGTCGAGAATGACAACGGTAATGAAGTTGTGCCAAAATTCAAGGCACATCACGGAGGTATGCCTCTGCAGAAAGGAAGGAATGCCATGGCGAAATCCAGAAATTGCTAAAAGCTGGATTTATCCAGGAATCTAATTCGCCTTGTACCGCCTTTTATGTTAATAAAAGGAGTGAGCAGCTGAGAAACAAGAAAAGATTGGTAGTGGACTACAAGCCACTAAACAAATTCATTGCTTAACTGTTGTCTGACACCCAATACCCGAGGATGATATCCTCAGAAGAATCAAGGGATCGAAGGTCTACAGCAAGTTCGATCTGAAAAGCGGATTCTGGCAGATATTCCTAAAAGATGAAGACATGTACAAAATGGCATTCATCGTGCCAGGTGGACAGTATGAGTGGAAGGTGCTTCCATTCGGTCGAAGACTGACCCCATCCATATTTCAAAAATTATGGATAAAATCTTTGGTGAGTTATTTGATTTTTAATTGTATATATTGATGATATTCTCATCTTTCTAAGTCTCCTAAAGAGCACTTAGCTCACCTTGAAAAATTCTATGAGGCCTACAAAAATGGAATCTGTTTGTCCCCCTCAAAAATGGAGGTCTTGAAGAGGAAATTGACTTCCTCGGAATAAGAATTAGTTACGGAACTATTACTATGCAGCAACATGTTGTGGCCAACATCCAGAACTTTCTGACCAAATCTGGAGAAAGTGCAGGCTGCGGCCCTTCTTAGGTTGTGTAAACTATGTTGCTTTGGTTTCTACGAACACATAGCTGGTGACAGTCTTGCTCAAAAAACGCCTTAAAGAAAGAAACTCCTAGTTGGACACAAGAAATGACACAGCGATCTGAAAGAATTAAAAACAAGTCCGTGAACTCCCAATGTCTTTACTGGGAGTGGCATGAAAATTATAGAATGTGACGCCTTGAAGCAAACAATTTTGGGAGCTTCTTAAAGAAATGCCGAAGATGGTAAAGAAAAGGTATGTAGATTTGCATCTGGGGCCTTTTAGTTACAATTAAATTATCACTCTTCGCATAAAGAAATATTGGCTGCAAAAGAAAGCAATCAAAGCTTTCTTGTTTTTGTTCAAAAGCGAAGCATTCATCCTCCGATCGGATCTTAAAGATTTCGAAAGAGGTTGAATGGCGGAGATCCAGCCAATAAAACTACTTTGATAGACTTGAGGTGGGGCCTCTGGTTTGACAACTTCGAGTTCTCAGTAGAACACATCTCAGGAAAACAAAATGCTCTCGCAGATTTTGTAAGTAGAGAACTCAATACTTCAAAAAATATCAGTGTCACACAGGTAATCCATGAATCCCATGGAACAGTATGGGATCACAGGCATGCAAAGGAACAAATTGAAGCATTGGTTCGATGTGATAATAGAATGTCCCAGAAGCTCAAACGCTTCTTGTTTCAAGGATCTGATAACAACGCAGGAGTATGCTATGTCCGAGCCGAATGTAAGTTTTATGATCCAGGACATACCGGGGCGATAGTACCACACTCTGCAAGAACCAATAGTTAAATGTTGTCTCCATTGGCAATGGAGATCACTGTATGCTGTTGAACAACCGGATTTCCTACCAGTCGAAGGTCTCGAGCTCGAGCAGTGATACCTAGAAAGGACACCATATGGAGGTTTGAATTCTCAGGATGTGGATCAAGAACATCCTTTACGAGTATGATCTTTGGAACCGACCTCCCTCACTTGGGAGATAGGAAGTATATTTCTTCTCACTTCAAATATTTCTTGTCAAAATATCTTCCTACTAAATTGTCTGACTCTCCTCTTCTCAATGTGCATCCGGACAACTGTAAGAAATATTCTAATCGATGCAAAATACCATGGTTCGTGAAAGTACATTATTATGTCAAAGTAAATCACGGGAACCTTGTTAAAAGGCCAAATGCTACCTGTGGAGAGAGAATTCTGCACATCACACCATGGTGGTCGGGCCGCTGCGCCCAATCAAGATTTGCGGATACTTGACCATTATCTGTTTCCCAACCGGACCATCATCAGACCCAACAACGATGGAACGCTCACATCTCTCATGTCGGCTTGAAACAAAGATGAGCGTCAACTTCAAGCACCTCGGCGTCATGATAGCACAACATCTTCCGATGAGGACATTGACCCTCCGGGTCCCTCATCCTTTTTGATTCTCCTTAGTGCGCTCCGCACTATCTCTGCTATTATGGCGAGCATGTTGCCATAGTTGTCGGATAAGATTCCATCTTATCCTCTCTTTCTTTCTTTTGTGCTTTTGCTTTTGGCTATCCGCGTGGCTTGTTGTCGGTGGTCTTTTGATAAGATTCGTTCTTATCTCTTCTTTTGTCGGTGCGTGGTGGACCCATGCATCTTTAATAATGCTTTTGTGAGTGGGCTGTACTCACGGGTTGTTTCGAGAATCTTACCGATTACCTCCATTTCGGTTTCCGGTTTCCACTTTCCTGAAAAGCTTTGGGATGCCTATTTAATAGCGCATTACCAACTCATTCACTACTGCTTCCTGTGGGTTTTGGGTACTGGGTGGAGAAGGAATATATCGAAGAAAGATTTCAAGAGCGAGAGGTCTTCAAGCCTTGATGCCATGAGTCTTGTAAGTAAATATGTTTAAATCTGTACATGCTCTTGTTCGTATCAATGGAGCTTTGAAATTTATAAATATTGATAAGTTTGATGAGTTTGAAAATATCTTTGAGTGTGATGATGTTTTCGAAGTTGTTGTTATGGTTTTAGTAGATCTATTTGGAGAAGATGCAGAAATAGATATCTTGTTGATATTCGGAACTTATGATTAAGTTAATTAAGAATGGTCAATCTTTTTGTCGTAGCTATCTTGATTGTAGATTGTGAGTTTAAGTTATTGATAATTGATGAATTCAGTCTGTTTGAAGAGATTTATGAAACAGATGTGGTGTTTGATATAGTAGTAAAGGTTATTCGTGAAGTAATGCCTAATTCTAATGTTACAGTATTACATATGTATGGTTGGTAGAATGTTTAGTATTGTAAGAAAATATTTGAGAGCAAGGTTAGGAATAGAAAGCTATTATGTGTGAAGAAATGGTATCGAGCCGTTATGTGTAAAGAAATGGTATCGAGCCTTTACGTGTAAAATAGAAATTACTCCTTTGTTTAGAAGAGGTTTAAATGCAAGTATCTTATGCTGTTTAATGGATCTTAGGTTTGACAACTTCAAAGATAGTTTGTTAGCAGCTGTTCAAACTGGCCTTCATAATGGCCCTGTATCTTTTGAAGTTTTTCCCAACTATCCTGTATCCCTTACCAAGGATGATCTTTTACAGGATGTTCTCAAATTGCATCTAGCAACAACAGGTCTCAATATGCGCGTAGGTTCTTGTCCCCTAGCCATACATTACAAAATTATTTACAGACTGGTTAATACCATGAATCCAGCTGTTAAGCATGGCGTGTCCAAGGGCAGTAGCGTGGTGACACACGTGAATTTAGAAACTCAAAAAATTGAACCTGAGCTCATTTCATGGTCTGATATAAAGGTCCCAGGAATGGACCCTTGCAAAAAAGTTTGTCCAGACATCTAGACCAAAGCTAGAGAATGCAACCTCGATTCTGAGAAGGTAGAGATAATGTAACACTTAGCTTTAGAAGAAATTCGATGCTAGTAATTCTAAAAGACTCTTACCTAGAAGCAATTCCAGTAGCCTTCTACCTCTTCTTACTTCACACCGTTGGAGAAACATCTAATCCACAGGATGAAAAGAAAGAAGATGAAAAGATATTCTTGTGTAGCCATAAGTCTTTGACTCATGATCCATCTACCGACTTCCTATGGTGTTGATTGTGAGAGAAGCTAGTAAGTCGAAATATGCCCCACAACGGGCCTACAATCAATATGGCTTCTACAAGCACAAGAACTAATTTCCCTCCTACTGAGATCAAAGATGAGCTGATTTCTCCGTAGATGAAACCCGAAGGCTTTGTTTTACGGTATCAAAGAGCATGAACAAGGAAATAGAGCCCTCTCAAAGCTCTAAATGTTGAATTGGACCAATAAGGCCCTCTATCTGTTCATGAAGAAGTAAGTACCTATTCGAAAAAGCTCTCTAATCTGGAAAGAACTCTAAAGGCTATAGAGTTAAGAAAAAAGGAGATACTGCGGAGCAACTGCGCTAGCTTGTTAAATAACAAGGTTGATAGTATAGACAAATCATTAAGCATGTAGAAACTCTAGTTCAAAAGTTTACGCTAACTTACCCGAAGTTATATCTCGAGAGTATGATTTTGTTCAACCATTGGTAGATCATACTACCGGTCTTAAAAGTACTATCATCTCAAGATCTACTCGAGACAAATGAAATAATTGAAGGGCATCTCACAACTACAGGATGAGAATGAAAAAACTCATTCCCAGAATAGATGAGATACAAAAAGTGTCGACACAAGAGCTTCCTCGAATCTTTCCAAAGATTCAAGCACCGAGTCATCAATTGACTCCCGAAGAGAAGGAGAGATTGGACTAAGGGCATGTATCACAGTGTCAAGTTCAAGAATTAGCCAATCCTACTCCTAAAAAGTCTTATAAAGAAGTACTTGAAGAGTACAAACCTCTGTTTTTCAAAGATAAAGATAAAGAGGTTAATATGTTAAGAATAGGAGATATCTTGAATCCCATATTGAAGATCCACAGATTTGAGCCTCCTGTGTTTGATGAACATATGAGAGAACACATAGGAGAATCAAGTACTCCAGGCTTCCAAGCAGCTACTAGAATCCAAACGCTGCAACCTAACTTCTACAGAATAGAATGTAAGACTACAGCAGAAGTTAAGGAACTCATTCATGCCATGATTGGATGGGGTAACACCCAACAAGAAACATATGGCAGATCACCTAAGAATATAGCTGCCACCATAGTCAACGGCTTTGTTGGTATTCTAAAGGAATGGTGGGATCTTCTTCCCAATAAAGCAGCAATACTAGAAACAGGCTTCACAGGCCTCACAGCAGCCCTAATCAGAGAGTTCATCGGCAATATTGACGATGACAAAATGATGAACACAGCGATGTTCCTCCGTGCCCGCTTATGTGATATGACTCGCATTAAAGAATATCAATGCTTCATGCGAAGCTCTACTTACACTCGGCACATCAATGATGAGACCATGCGTCTCGGTACATCGAGTCATTTCCGCCTTTCTTTGCCACTCAATATCGAAGGGCTATGCACGGTTTGAAAACTTACGAACTAAGTTTTGGGCACATTAATCAAATCATAGATCAATGTAATGCTAAGATGTGTAAGGAAAAATGGGAACGCAAACAAGCGTTCAAACACCGAAAGCTCACGAATAATAATTTACGTGAACAATATGCACTTTGGAACCTTTTGGGTGTCCAGATCTTGAAATCAATCTTCCCAAAAAAATCTTCTTGTAAAGATTGTCTTTTTCAAAGGGAAGGGTGCTTGGCGTGAAAAAAGAAAAAGAAAAAATGAAATACAAAAGGCATAAAAACAAATCACGAGAGTTCGAGAGATGAAAAACCCGGAAAAAGTTCGATTCGAAAGTATAAGCATCTAGGCAAGACATCAAAATTCAAGCCTACTTGCTACATATGCAAAGAGGACCACTATGCAAATCGGTGTCCTCAAAACATACAAGCTAAGGGTAAGGCCAAGGTAAACGCCTTATCTCTCAAAGGCATACAAGATGATGAATATGCTTTCATTTCGAATCTTGATGAGTCTTTCGTGGACATTTCTTATGCCTCCATAGATGGTGAACCTTGCAGCACGCAATCCAGCAAGAAGCATCGAAGACACAGATATAGTCTTGAAGATAGTGGGTATAGTTACATTCCATCCTTTACTCACTTGATATTAATATGGTGTCTAATTTCGTTCACCCTATGATTCCACCAAGTGCGAGATCTTCGAGAAGCCGGTTAGAAAGCCTCCAGATCGGTTTATGAAGGTTGTCCCCATGGGATACAAATTTAAAACTGTCTTTGGACAAAGAACTCGAGAATCTACGGGATGGTACATCGAGACAACAAGAGCTTGAACAGCAGTCGAGCACGATCGAGAGCGAGCGAACAACATGGTCATGATGACCCTTTTGAAGCATTTCCTATCAGGCCACCTTTCCAGCAGAGGATCCGGCAGAGACAAATCCCTAACAGGGGGAGAGCAGGAACTTGGCGTGGTCGTGGAAGAGGAATCCAGTCCTCCAGTCTACTCTTCATATGAACCAGGACAATCCTCCACTGACACAGCTTCTAAAGAAGTTTACAGAATCTGGAGAAAATCCAGAATAGAGCTACTAGAAAAAGTGCTTGCCAATGCCACTGAAGAATACAGCAAGCTGGTAGCCGAAGAAGAAAGTGAAAAGAAAGATTCCGAAGAGAATCTTGAAGAGACATACCATAATCTGGCAATGCAAAAGATCAGACAGATCAAGCAAAGGTATGCACTCTTAGTTGCACCCAGAATCCGTTTATTGCAATCACAATATGCATCCCTCACATAAAGCCTTATGTTCTTGATGCTATGATTGATACGGGTGCTGAAATAAGTTTGATCAGACAATATGCTATTCCCAGTGACTGTTGGGTTAATACCCATACAAAGATCAAGTTTGATAAACGGGAAGTTGTCTGTAAGTATATGGCTAAAGTCAGATTAGATGTTGAAGGAAATTCTATGGACATAGAATTCTATCAACATAATATGGAAAACTATGATTGTCTACTTGGGGTAGATTTTCTACAGAAATGTCATACATTTGGTATCTCCCAAGATTATATAATGTTGTTTAATCCTCCTGTTCAAGTTCCCAGGAGATATTCATTCCAATCAATAGTTCCTTTGCCAAATAAGGTAAAGACTGTTAACAATGCCTGGATACATAAATCCATCTCTAACCTGCTCACAAGATAGATGAAATTGTATCCAAGATAAAGCGAGAATGTATGCGGTGAGGAACCACATGCTTTTGTTAACGAGGAAAAGACACTATTGCTCTCTAGATCTACAACTAGTCGAGACAAAGCAATGGTAATGAAGTTGTGCCAAAATTCAAGGCACATCACGAGGTATGCCTCCGACGAGAAGGAAGGAATTCCATGGCGAAATCCGAGAAATTGCTAAAAGTGGATTTATCCAGAATCTAATTAAGGTCTTGTCTTGTACTGCCTTTTATGTTAATAAAAGGAGTGAGCAGCGAGAAACAAGAAAAGATTGGTAGTGGACTACAAGCCACTCAACAAATTCATTGCTGCTGTCCAACACCCAATACCTGCCAAGGATGATATCCTCAGAAGAATCAAAGGATCGAAGGTCTACAGCAAGTTCGATCTAAAGAGCGGATTCTGGCAGATATTCCTAAAAGATGAAGACATGTACAAAACGGCATTCATCGTGCCAGGTGGACAGTATGAGTGGAAGGTGCTTCCATTCGGTTGAAGAAACAGCCCCATCCATATTCCAAAAATTATGGATAAAATCTTTGGTGAGTTATTTGATTTCTTAATTGTATATATTGATGATATTCTCATCTTTTCTAAGTCTCCTAAAGAGCACTTAGCTCACCTTGAAAAATTCTATGAGACTGTCTACAAAAATGGAATCTGTTTGTCCCCCTCAAAAATGGAGGTCTTCAAAGAGGAAATTGACTTCCTCGGAATAAGAATTAGTTCTGGAACTATTACTATGCAGCAACATGTTGTGGCCAACATCCAGAACTTTCCTGACCAAATCCTGGAGAAGGTGCAGCTGCAGCGCTTCTTAGGTTGTGTAAACTATGTTGCTGGCTTCTACCAGAACATAGCTGCTGACAGGGTACTGCTCAACAAACGCCTAAAGAAAGAAGCTCCTAGTTGGACACAAGAAATGACACAGCCAGTACAAAGAATTAAAAAACAAGTCCGTGAACTCCCAGCAATGTCTCTACCAGGAGCTGGCATGAAAATTATAGAATGTGACGCCAGCGAACAATTTTGGGGAGCTGTTCTTAAAGAGAAAGCCGAAGATGGTAAAGAAAAGGTATGTAGATTTGCATCTGGGGCCTTTTAAGGTTCTGAATTAAATTATCACTCTTCGCATAAAGAAATATTGGCTGCAAAGAAAGCAATCAAAGCTTTCTTGTTTTTTGTTCAAAACAAAGCATTCATCCTCCGATCAGACCTGAAAGATTTCAGAAAGAGGTTAAATGGCGGTGATCCACCAATAGGACTACTTTCAATAAACTTGGAGGTGGGGCCTCTGGTTTGACAACTTCGAGTTCTCCTGTAGAACACATCTCGGGTAAACAAAATGCTCGCAGATTTTGTAAGTAGAGAACTCAATACTTCAAGAAATATCGTTGTCACAAATCCATGAATCCCATGGAGCAGATGGGATCACGGGCATGCGAAGGAACAGATTCAAACATTGGTTCATTGTGATAATAGAATGTCCCGTGAAGCTCAAATGCTTTGACACACGTGAATTTAGAAACTCAAAAACTTGAACTCGAGCTCATTTCATGGTCGATATAAAGGTCCCTAGGAATGGACCCTTGCCAAAAAATTTGTCCAGACATCTAGACCAAAGCTAGAGAATGCAACCTCAGTTACAGAAGGTAGAGATAATGTAACACTTAGCTTTAGAAGAAATTCTGATGCTAGTAATTCTAAAAGACTCTTACCTAGAAGCAATTCTGTAGCTTCTACTTCTTCTTACTTCACTGTTGGAGAAACATCTAATCCACAGAATGAAAAGAAAGAAGAAGAAAAGATATTCTTGTGTAGCCATAAGTCTTTGACTCATGATCCATCTACTGACTTCCTATGGTGTTCAGATTGTGAGAAGCTAGTAAGTCAGAAATATGCCCCTGTCAACGGGCCTACAATCAATATGGCTTCTACAAGCACAAGAACTACTTTCCCTCCTACAGATCAGCATGAGCTGATCTCTCCAGATGAAACCCAGAAGGCTGTTTTCTGGTATCAAAGAGCCGTGAACAAAGAAATAGAGCCCTCTGAAAGCTCTAAGATGTTGAATTGGACCAATAAGGCCCTCCTATCTGTTCATGAAGAAGTAAGTACTTATTCTGAAAAACTCTCTAATCTGGAAAGAACTCTAAAAGCTATAGAGTTAAGAAAAAGGGAGATACTGCAGAGCACTGCAGTTGTTAAATAACAAGGTTGATAGTATAGACAAATCTGTTAAGCATGTAGAAACTCTAGTTCAAAATGTTTCTGCTAACTTACCAGAAGTTATATCTCAGAGAGTAACAGATTTTGTTCAACCATTGGTAGATCATACTACCAGTCTTAAAAGTACTATCATCTCAAGATCTACTCAGACAAATGAAATTATTGAAGCAGGCATCTCACAATGCAGGATGAGAATGAAAAACTCATTCCCGAATTGATGAGATACAAAAGTGTCTCGACACAAGAGCTTCCTCGAATCTTTCCAAAGATTCAAGCACCGAGTCATCAATTGACTCCCGAGAGAAGAGAGAGATGGACTAAGGCCGTATCCTGTGCAAGTTCAAGAATTAGCCAATCCTACTCCTAAAAAGTCTTATAAAGAAGTACTTGAAGAGTACAAACCTCTATTTTCAAAGATAAAGATAAAGAGGTTAATATGTTAAGAATAGGAGATCTTTGAATCCCATATTGAAGATCCACAGTTTGAGCCTCCTGTCTTTGATGAACAAATGAGAGAGCACATGGGAGAGTCAAGTACTCCAGGCTTCCAAGCAGCCACTAGAATCCAAACGCTGCAACCTAACTTCTACAAAATAGAATGTAAGTCAGTAGCAGAAGTTAAAGAACTCATTCATGCTATGATAGGATGGGGTAACACCCAACAAGAAACATATGGCAGAACTCCTAAGAACATAGCAGCCACCATAGTTAATGGTTTTGTTGGCATCTTAAAGGAATGGTGGGATCTTCTTCCCAACAAAGCAGCACTATTAGAAACCGGATTCACTGGCCTCACAGCAGCCCTAATCAAAGAGTTCATCGGCAATATTGACGATGACAAGATGATGAACACGGCGATGTTCCTCCGTGCCCGGCTATGTGATATGACTCGCATCAAAGA
The DNA here is from genome assembly GCA_018340775.1 of Taxus wallichiana var. yunnanensis. Taxonomy (NCBI): domain Eukaryota; kingdom Viridiplantae; phylum Streptophyta; class Pinopsida; order Cupressales; family Taxaceae; genus Taxus; species Taxus wallichiana. The sequence goes on from CM031239.1 coordinate 682,696,322, forward strand.
ATACCAATGCTTCATGCAGAAGCTCTACTACGCTCACGTGACATCAATGATGAGACCATGCGTCTCGGCTACATTGAGTCATTTCCGCCTTTCTTTGCTACTCAATACAGAAAGGCTATGCACGGTATGAAAACTTCTGAACTCAGTTTTGGGCACATTAATCAGATCATAGATCAATGCAATGCTAAAATGTGCAAAGAGAAATGGGAATGCAAACAAGCGTTCAAACACCAGAAAGCTCTGAACAATGCTTTCTGTGAACAATATGCACTGGAACCTTTTGGGTGTCCAGATCTTGAAATCCAATCTTCCCGCAAAAAATCTTCTTGTAAAGATTGTCTTTTTTCAAAGGGGAAGGGTGCTTGGCAGCAGAAAAAGAAAAAGAAATACAAAAGGCATAAAAACAGATACAGAGAGTTCGAGATGAAAAACCCAGGAAAAAGTTCAGATTCAGAAAGTATAAGCATCTAGGCAAGACATCAAAATTCAAGCCTACTTGCTACATATGCAAAGAGGACCACTATGCAAATCGGTGTCCTCAAAAACATACAGCTAAGGGTAAGGCCAAGGTAAACGCCTTATCTCTCAAAGGCATACAAGATGATGCCCTTGGACATGCCATGCTTAACAATGTACCTTGGATTCATGGTATTAACCATCTGTAAATAATTTTGTAATGTATGGCTAGGGGACAAGAACTCGCGCGCATATTGAGACTGTTGTTGCTTAGATGCAATTTGAGAACATCCATCAAAGATCATCCTTGGTAAGGGATACAGGATAGTTGGGGAAAACTTCAAAAGATACCAAGGGCCATTATGAAGGCCGGTTTGAATAAAGAAAAATAACAAACTATCCTTGAAATTGTCAAATCTAAGGTCCATTAAACAACATAAGATACTTGCATTTAAACCTCTTCTAAACAGGGAGTTATGCCTATCTCGGACACGACCTACATGTGCAAACTTGTAGGTAGATTGACGTTTTAAGGACTTAATATCAGCTTTATCAATGAGAGGAATATTATACTCACGCTTATTACTTTGGGTTACTGGATAATCGACTCTCTAGTCTTAAATACGGTAGAAGCTAATAACGAAATCTATTTAAATGAGAATATACTTCATTATATGCTTTTTTTAGGGAGTCTCCACTCGGGAGTGGGAGACGACTCATCTATCATATTTATCTCTTCATTTACGTAGAGAAGCAATCGGATAAGTTTATCAAAGGACTGTCTTCTTGGACTCTACGAAGAGAAGATCTAGGAGAATGATCGGCCATTTGGGACTTACAAGCAAGGAAGCAGAGATTGACCAAAATCGTCGGGCAAAAACTCGTCTTACTGTTGCGCCTAACACACGGCGTCTTACGGTTGCGATAGCCACACTGTCAATCTATGAAGTTGCTATATAAACTTGCGTTTTCAGACAGCTGAAGTTCTCACAATTTCTTTATGCGAGAATACTAAACACTTCCTCTGAATATACTTTAATCAAATCCGAATCTCTTTTACCAGCTCTGATACCATTTCTTTACACATAAAGGCTCGATACCATTTCTTTACACATAACGGCTCGATACCATTTCTTCACACATAACAAAATGACTTTCTATTTCTAACCTTGCTCTGAAATATTTTCTTACAATACTCAAAACATTCTACCAACCATACATATGTAGTACTGTAACATTAGCATTTGGCATTACTTCACGAATAACTTTTACCACTATATCAAACACCACTTGTTTCATAAATCTCTTCAAACGATCAAATCTTCAATAACTTAAATTCACAATCTACAATCAAGATAGCGGCTACTGAAATTATTGACCATTCTTAATTAACTTAATCATAAGTTCCGATATCAACAAGATATCTATTTCAGCATCTCGCTCCAAATAGATCTACTAATACCATTACAACAACTTCGAAAACATCATCACACTCAAATATGTTTTCAAACTCATCAAACTTATCTATATTGATGAACTTTAAATTTCCATTGACACGAACAAGAGCATGTACAGATTTAAACATAATTACTTACAAGACTCATGGCACTTTGAAGGCTTGAAGACCTCTCTCTCTTGAAATCTTTCTTCGATATATTCCTTCTCCACTCCAGTACCCAAAACCCAAAGTGTAGTGAATGAGTTGGTAATGCGCTATTAAATAGGCATCCCAAAGCTTTTCACCGGAAAGTGGAAACCGGAAACCGGAAATGGAGGTAATCGGTAAGATTCCTCGAAACGACCCGTGAGTACAGCCCACTCACAAAAGCATTATTAAAGATGCATGGGTCCACCACGCACTGACAAAAGAAGAGATAAGAACGAATCTTATCAAAAGACCACCGACAACAAGCCTGTCGGATAGCTGGAAAGCAAAAGCACCAAAAGAAAGAAAGAGAGGATAAGATGGAATCTTATCCGACAACTATGGCAACATGCCTGCCATAATAGCAGATAGTGCGGAGCGCACTAAGGAGAATCAAAGAGGACCGAGGGACCCGGAGAGTCAATGTCCTCATCGAAGATGTTGTGCTATCATGATTTGAGGTGCTCCAGAAGTTGGCGTTCATGCTATTCAAGCCGAACCACGAGAGATGTGAGCCGTTCCATCGTTGTTGGGCTGTAGATGCGGTCTGGTTGGAAATGAGATAATGGTCAAGTATCTGCAAATCTTGATTGGAGTGCGGGCGGCCCGACCACCATGGTGTGATGTAACAGAATTCTCCTCCACAGGGTAGCATTTGGCCTTTCAACAAGGTTCCTGTGATTTACTTTGACATAATAATGTACTTTCACGAACCATGGTATTTTGCATTGGATTAGAATATTTCTTACAGTGTCCGGATGTACATTGAGAAGAGGAGAATCAGACAATTTAGTAGGAAGATATTTTGATAAGAAATACTTGAAGTGAGAAGAAATATACTTCCTATCTCCGAGTGAGGGAGGTCGGTTCCATAGATCATACTGTAAAGGATGTTCTTCAGTCCACATCCTTGAGAATTCGAACCGCCATATGGTGTCCTTTCTAGGTATCAGTTGTCTGAGCCTGAGACCTTCGACTGGTAGGAAATCCGGTTGTTCAACAGCATACAATGATCTCCATTGCCAATGGAGACAACATTTAACCAATGGTTCCTGCAGTATGGTACTGTCGTCCTGGTATGTCTGGATCATAAAACTTACATTCAGTCTCGGACATAGCATACTCCTGAGTTGTTATCAAATCCCTTGAAACAAGAAGCGTTTGAGCTTCCTGGGACATTCTATTATCACAATGAACCAATGTTTGAATCTGTTCCTTCGCATGCCTGTGATCCCATACTGTTCCATGGGATTCATGGATTACCTGTGTGACACTGATATTTCTTGAAGTATTGAGTTCTCTACTTACAAAATCTGCGAGAGCATTTTGTTTACTCCGAGATGTGTTCTACGAGAGAACTCGGTTGTCAAACCAGAGGCCCCACCTCGAAGTCTATTGAAAGCAGTCTTATTGGCCGGATCACCGCCATTTAACCTCTTTACGAAATCTTTGGAGTCCGATCGAGGATGAATGCTTCATTTTGAACAAAAACAAGAAAGCTTTGATTGCTTTCTTTGCGGCCAATATATTCTTTATGCGAAGAGTGATAATTTAATTCGAGAACTTAAAAGGCCCCGTATGCAAACCTGCATACCTTTTCCTTACCATCTTCAGCTTTTTCTTTGAGGACAGCTCCCCAAAATTGTTCGGTAAGGCGTCACATTCTATAATTTTCATGCCACTCTTGGTAGAGACATTCTGGGAGTTCACGGACTTGTTTTTAATTCTTTGTCTTGCTGTGTCATTTCTTGTGTCCAACTAGGAGCTTCTTTCTTTAGGCGTTTGTTGAGCAAAGTACTGTCAAAGCCTATGTTCGCAGTAGAAGCCAAGAACATAGTTTACACAACCTAAGAAGCGCTGCATGTAACTGCACCTTCTCCGAGGATTTGGTCGGAGAAAGTTTTGGATGTTGGCTACTACATGTTGCTGCATAGTAATAGTTCCGAACTAATTCTAATGCCGAGGAAATCAATTTCCTCTTTGAAGACCTCCATTTTGAGGGGGACAAACAGATTCCATTTTTGTAGGCCTCATAGAATTTTTCAAGGTGAGCTAAGTGCTCTTTAGGAGATTTGGAAAAAATGAGAATATCATCAATATATACAATTAGGAAATTAGACAACTCACCAAAGATTTTATCCATAATTTTTTGAAATATGGATGGGGTCATCTTCTTGAATCGAATGGAAGCACCTTCCACTCATCTCGTCCACACTCGCACGATGAATGCCGTTTTGTACATGTCTTCATCTTTTAGGAATATCTGCCAGAATCCGCTCTTCAGATCGAACTTGCTGTAGACCTTCGATCCCTTGATTCTTCTTAGGATATCATCCTTGGCGGTATTGGGTGTTGTATCATAGTGATGAATTTGTTTAGTGGCTTATAATCTACTACCAATCTTTTCTTGTTTCTCAACTGCTCACTCCTTTTATTAACATAAAAGGCGGCAAGACCGAGGGCGAATTAGATTCCTGGATAAATCCAGCTTTTAGCAATTTCTGGATTTCGCCATGGCATTCCTTCCTTTCTGTCGGAGGCATACCTCTGTGATGTGCCTTGAATTTTGGCACAACTTCATTACCGTTGCTGTCTCTGACTAGTTGTAGATCTAGAGAGCAATAGTGTCTTTTCCTGTTAACAAAAGCATGTGGTTCCTCACTGCATACATTCTGCTTTATCTTGGATACAATTTCATCTATGCTGACAGAACAGTTAGAGATGGATTTATGTATCCAGGCATTGTTAACAGTCTTTACCTTATTTGGCAAAGGAACTATTGATTGGAATGAATATCTCCTGGGAACTTGAACAGGAGGATTGAACAAACTTATAACATCTTGGGAGATGCTGAATGTATGACATTTCTGTAGAAAATCAACCCCAAGAAGACAATCATAGTTCTCCATGTTGTGTTGATAGAATTCTAATTCCATAGAATTTCCTTCAACATCTAATCGACTTTAGCCATATACTTACGACAACTTCCCGTTTATCAAACTTGATCTTTGTATGGGTATTAACCCAACATCCTGAATAGAATAGCATATTGTCAGATCAAACTTATTTCAGCACCCGTATCAATCATAGCATCAAGAACATAAGGCTTTATGTGGGGGATGCATATTGTGATTGCAATAAACGGATTCTGGGTGCAACTAAGAGTGCATACCTTTGCCTGATCTGTCTGATCTTTTTGCATTACCAGATTTTGGTATGTCTCTTCAAGATTCTCTTCGGAATATTTCTTTTCACTTTCTTCCTCAAATACAAGCTTGCTGTATTCTTCTGTGGCATTGGCAAGCACTTTCTCTAGTAGCTCTATTCTGGACTTTCTCCAGATTCTGTAAACTTCTTTGGAAGCTGTGTCAGTGGAGGATTGTCCTGGCTCATATGAAGAGTAGACCGGAGGACTGATTCCTCTTCCACGACCACGCCAAGATCCTGCTCTACCCCTAATAGGGATTTGTCTCTGCCGAATTCTCTGCTGAAAAGGTGGCCTAATAGGAAATGCTTCATAGGGGTCATCAGACTGTTGTTCTGCTCTGATCTGTGCCTGACTCTGTTCAAGCTCTTGTTGTCTGATGTACCTGTCCTGTAGATTTCTGAGTTCTTTGTCCAAAGACAGTTTTCTGGCTGTATCCCATGGGGGACAACCTTCATAAACTGACTGGAGGCTTTCTAACTGTCTTCTCAGAAGATCTGCACTTGGTGGAATCATAGGGTGAACGAAATTAGACACCATATTAATACTGAAGTGAGTAAAGGATGGAACAGAACTATACCCACTATCTTCAGTACTATCGCTGTCTTCAGAAGCTTGCTGGATTGCGTTGCAAGGTTCACCATCTATGGAGGCATAAGATATGTCTGACGAAAGACTGTCAGTATCTGAAATGAAAGCATATTCATCATCTTGTATGCCTTTGAGAGATAAGGCGTTTACCTTGGCCTTACCTTTAGCTGTATGTTTTTGAGGACACTGATTTGCATAGTGGTCCTCTTTGCATATGTAGCAAGTAGGCTTGAATTTTGATGTCTTGCCTAGATGCTTATACTTTCGAATCAACTTTTCCCGGGTTTTCATCTCCGAACTCTCAGATCTCTGTTTTTATGCCTTTTGTATTTCTTTTTCTTTTTCTTTTTCTGCTGCCAAGCACCCTTCCCCTTTGAAAAAAGACAATCTTTACAAGAAGATTTTTGCGGGAAGATTGGATTTCAAGATCTGGACACCCAAAAGGTTCCAGTGCATATTGTTCACAGAAATTATTATTCAGAGCTTTCTGGTGTTTGAACGCTTGTTTGCGTTCCCATTTTTCCTTGCACATCTTAGCATTACATTGATCTATGATTTGATTAATGTGCCCAAAACTTAGTTCAGAAGTTTTCAAACCGTGCATAGCCCTTCGATATTGAGTGGCAAAGAAAGGCGGAAATGACTCGATGTACCTGAGACGCATGGTCTCATCATTGATGTTGCCGGAGCTGTAGTAAAGCTTCTGCATGAAGCATTGGTATTCTTTGATGCGAGTCATATCACATAGCCGGGCACGGAGGAACATCGCCGTGTTCATCATCTTGTCATCATCAATATTGCCAATGAACTCTTTGATTAGGGCTCTTTGTGAGGCCAAGTGAATCCGGTTTCTAATAGTCTTTGCTTTGTTGGGAAGAAGATCCCACCATTCCTTTAAAATGCCAACAAAACCATTAACTATGGTGGCTGCTATGTTCTTAGGAGTTCTGCCATATGTTTCTTGTTGGGTGTTACCCCATCCTATCATAGCATGAATGAGTTCTTTAACTTCACTCGACTTACATTCTATTTTGTAGAAGTTAGGTTGCGGCGTTTGGATTCTAGTGGCTGCTTGGAAGCTCCGGAGTACTTGACTCTCCCATGTGCTCTCTCATTTGTTCATCAAAGACAGAGGCTCAAACTGTGGATCTTCAATATGGGATTCGATCTCCTATTCTTAACATATTAACCTCTTTATCTTTATCTTTGAAAAATAGAGGTTTGTACTCTTCAAGTACTTCTTTATAAGACTTTTTAGGAGTAGGATTGGCTAATTCTTGAACTTGCACCGAGATACGACCTTAGTCCAGTCTCCTTCTCTTCTCGGGAGTCAATTGATGACTCGGTGCTTGAATCTTTGGAAAGATTCGAGGAAGCTCTTGTGTCGAGACACTTTTGTATCTCATCAATTTGGGAATGAGTTTTCTCATTGTCATCCCGTAGTTGTGAGATGCCTGCTTCAATTATTTCATTTATCTGAGTAGATCTTGAGATGATAGTACTTTTAAGACTGGTAGTATGATCTACCAATGGTTGAACAAAATCTGTTTACTTTCGAGATATAACCGGGTAAGTTAGCGAAAACATTCGAACTAGAGTTTCTACATGCTTAACATTTGTTTATACTATCAACCTTGTTATTTAACAACTGCGGTGCTCTGCAGATATCTCCCTTTTTCTTAACTCTATAGCCTTTAGAGTTCTTTCCAGATAGAGAGCTTTTCTCGAATAGGTACTTACTTCTTCATGAACAAATAGGAGGGCCTTATTGGTCCAATTCAACATTTAGAGCTTTCGAGGGCTCTATTTCCTTGTTCACACTTCTCTTTGATACCGTAAAAAAGCCTTCCGGGTTTCATCTGGAGAAATCAGCTCATGCCGATCTCAGTAGGAGAGAAATTAGTTCTTGTGCTTGTAGAAGCCATATTGATTGTAGGCCCGCTGACAGGGGGCATATTTCGACTTACTAGCTTCTCACAATCAACACCATAGGAAGTCGGTAGATGGATCATGAGTCAAAGACTTATGGCTACACAAGAATATCTTTTCATCTTCTTTCTTTTCATCCTGTGGATTAGATGTTTCTCCAACAAAGTGAAGTAAGAAGAGGTAGAAGCTACTGAGAATTGCTTCTAGGTAAGAGTCTTTTAGAATTAATAGCATCGTAATTTCTTCTAAAGCTAAGTGTTACATTATCTCTACCTTCTCAGAATCGAGGTTGCATTCTCTAGCTTTGGTCTAGATGTCCGACAAATTTTTGGCAAGGGTCCATTCCTAGGGACCTTTATATCGACCATGAAATGAGCTCAGTTCAATTTTTGAGTTTCTAAATTCCCGTGTGTCATTTCTTTACATATAACGGCTCGATACCATTTCTTTACACATAACGGCTCGATACATTTCTCTACACATAACAGCTTTCTATTTCTAACCTTGCTCTCCAAATATTTTCTTACAACACTCAAACATTCTACCAACCATACATATGTAATACCGTAACATTAGCATTCGGCATTATTTCTCGAATAACATTTACTACAATATCAAACACCACTTCGCTTTATAAATCTCTTCAAACCGATCGAATCCTCAATTATCAATAACTTAAATTCACAATCTACAATCAAGATAGCGGCCGACAATATTGACCATTCTTAATCATAAGTTCCGAATATCAACAAGATATCTATTTCAAAGCATCTTCTCCAAATAGATCTACTAAAACCATTACAACAACTTCAAAAACATCATCACACTCAAATATGTTTTCAAACTCATCAAACTTATCTATATTGATGAACTTTAAATTTCCATTGACACGAACTAGAGTATGTACAGAGACTTAAACATATTTACTTACAAGACTCTGGCATCAAGGCTTGAAGACCTCTGTCTCTTGAAATCTTTCTTCGATATATTCCTTCTCCACTCTGTACAAAACCCGGTACCCAAAACCCAGTGTAGTGAATGAGTTGGTAATGCGCTATTAAATAGGCATCCCAAGGCTTTTCACCGGAAGAATGGAAACCGGAAACCGGAACCGGAGGTAATCGGTAAGATTCCTCGAAATGACCCGTGAGTACAGCCCACTCACAAAAGCTTTATTAAAGATGCATGGGTCCACCACGCACTGACAAAAGAAGAGATAAGAACGAATCTTATCAAAAGACAACCGACAACAAGCCTGTCGGATAGCCAAAAAGCAAAAGCACCAAAAGAAAGAAAGAAAGGATAAGATGGAATCTTATCCGACAGCTATGGCAACATGCCTGCCATAATAGCAGATAGTGCGGAGCGCACTAAGGAGAATCAAAGAGGACAGAGGGACCCGGAGGGTCAGTGTCATCATCAGAAGATGTTGTGCTATCATGTCGCTGAGGTGCTCCTGGAAGTTGACGTTCATGCTGTTCAAGCCAGACACGAGAGATGTGAGCAGTTCCATCGTTGTTGGGCTGTAGATGCGGTCTGGTTGGAAACAGATAGTGGTCAAGTATCTGCAAATCTTGATTGGGTGCAGGCGGCCTAACCACCATGGTGTGATGTAATAGAATTCTCCTCCACAGGGTAGCATTTGGCCTTTCAACAAGGTTCCTGTGATTTATCTTGACATAATAATGTACTTTCACGAACCATGGTATTTTGCACTGGATTAGAATATTTCTTACAGTGTCCGGATGTACATTGAGAAGAGGAGAATCGCACAATTTAGTAGGGAAGATATTTTGATAAGAAATATTTAAAGTGAGAAGAAATATACTTCCTGTCTCCCAGAGATGGAGGTCGATTCCACAGATCATAATGCAATGGATGTTCTTCAGTCCACATCCTTGAGAATTCGAACCGCCATAAAGTGTCCTTTCTAGGTATCAGTTGTCTGAGCCTGAGACCTTCGACAGGTAGGAAATCCGGTTGTTCAACAGCATATAATGATCTCCATTGCCAATGGAGACAACATTTAACCATTGGTTCTGCAGAGTATGGTATTCACGTCCTGGTATATCTGGATCATAAAACTTACATTCAGTTTCGGACATAGCATACTCCTGCGTTGTTATCAAGTCCCTTGAAACAAGAAGCGTTTGAGCTTCTTGGGACATTCTATTATCACAACGAACCAATGCATTGATTTGTTCTTTTGCATGCCTGTGATCCCATACTGTTCCATGGGATTCATGGATTACCTGTGTAACACTGATATTTTTTGAAGTATTGAGTTCTCTACTTACAAAATCTGCGAGAGCATTTTGTTTACTCCGAGATGTGTTCTACAGAGAACTCGGTTTGTCAAACCAGAGGCCCCACTCTCGAAGTCTATTGAAAGCAGTCTTATTGGGCGGATCACCGCCATTTAACCTCTTTCTCTGAAATCTTTCGTGTCTGATCGAGGATGAATGCTTCATTTTGAACAAAAAATAAGAAAGCTTTGATTGCTTTCTTTGCAGCCAATAATTCTTTATGAGAAGAATGATAATTTAATTCGGAACTGGAAAAGGCACCAGAAGCAAACCTGCATACCTTTTCTTTACCATCTTCGGCTTTCTCTTTAAGAACAGCTCCCCAAAATTGTTCACTGGCGTCACATTCTATAATTTTCATGCCACTCTGGTAGTGACATTGTTTGGGAGTTCACGGACTTGTTTTTAATTCTTTGTCTTTGCTGGGTCATCTTCTTGTGTCCAACTAGGAGCTTCTTTCTTTAGGCGTTTGTTGAGCGCAAGACTGTCACCAGCTATGTTCTCAGTAGAAAACCAAAGAACATAGTTTACACAACCTAGGAAGCGCTGCAGCTGCACTTTCTCCAGGATTTGGTCAGGAAAGTTCTGGATGTTGGCCACAACATGTTGCTGCATAGTAATAGTTCCAGAACTAATTCTTATTCCGAGGAAATCAATTTCCTCCTTGAAGACCTCCATTTTTGAGGGGGACAAACAGATTCCATTTTTGTAGACAGTCTCATAGAATTTTTCAAGGTGAGTTAAGTGCTCTTTGGGAGACTTAGAAAAGATGAGAATATCATCAATATATACAATTAAGAAATCAAATAACTCACCAAAGATTTTATCCATAATCTTTTGGAATATGGATGGGGCTGTCTTTAATCCGAATGGAAGCACCTTCCACTCATACTGTCCACCTGGCACGATGAATGCCGTTTTGTACATGTCTTCATCTTTTAGAATATCTGCCAGAATCCGCTTTTCAGATCGAACTTGCTGTAGACCTTCGATCCCTTGATTCTTCTGAGAGATATCATCCTTGGCAGGTATTGGGTGTTGTACAGCAGCAATGAATTTATTCAGTGGCTTGTAGTCCACTACCAATCTTTTCTTGTTTCTCAGCTGCTCACTCCTTTTATTAACATAAAAGGCGGTACAAGACCAGGGCGAATTAGATTCTGGATAAATCCAGCTTTTAGCAATTTCTGGATTTCGCCATGGCATTCTTTCCTTTCTGCAGGAGGCATACCTCTGTGATGTGCCTTGAATTTTGGCACAACTTCATTACCATTGCTATCTCTGACTAGCTGCAGATCTAGAGAGCAATAGTGTTTTTTCCTGTTAACAAAAGCATGTGGTTCCTCACTTTGCATACATTCTCGCTTTATCTTGGATACAATTTCATCTATCTTGTGAACAGCTTAGAGATGGATTTATGTATCCGGCATTGATATGATCTTTACCTTATTTGGTAAAGGAACTATTGATTGGAATGAATATCTCCTGGGAACTTGAACAGGAGGATTAAACAACATTATAACATCTTGGGAGATACTGAATGTATGACATTTCTGTAGAAAATCTACCCCAAGAAGACAATCATAGTTCTCCATATTATGTTGATAGAATTCTATTTCCATAGAATTTCCTTCAACATCTAATTGACTTTAGCCATATATCTACAGACAACTTCCCGTTTATCAAACTTGATCTTTGTATGGGTATTAACCCAACAATCACTGGGAATAGCATATTGTCTGATTAAGCTTATTTCAGCACCCGTATCAATCATAGCATCAAGAACATATGGCTTAATATGAGGGATGCATATTGTGATTGCAATAAACGGATTTTGGGTGCAACTAAGAGTGCATACCTTTGCCTGATCTGTCTGATCTTTTGCATTGCTAGATTATGGTATGTTTCTTCAAGATTCTCTTCTGAATCTTTCTTTTCACTTTCTTCTCATTACTAAGCTTTGCTTTGTATTCTTCTGTGGCATTGGCAAGCACTTTCTCTAGTAGCTCTATCCTGGATCTTCTCCAGGTTCTGTAAACCTCTTTAGAAGCTGTGTCAGTGGAGGATTGTCCTGGCTCATATGAAGAATAGACCGGAGGACTGATTCCTCTTCCACGACCACGCCAAGATCCTGCTCTGCCTCTAATAGGGACTTGTCTCTGCCGGATCCTCTGCTGGAAAGGTGGCCTGATAGGAAATGCTTCATAAGGGTCATCGATCACATTGTTCTTTCTCTGCTTGTGCTTGACTTTGTTCAAGCTCTTGTTGTCGATGTACCGTCCCGTAGATTTCTCGAGTTCTTTGTCCAAAGACAGCTTTCTAGCGTATCCCATGGGGACAACCTTCATAAACTGATCGAAGACTTTCTAACTGTCTTCTCGGAGATCTCGCACTTGGTGGAATCATAGGGTGAACAAAATTAGACACCATATTAATATCTTGAAGTGAGTAAAGGATGGAGCAGAACTATACCCACTAGCTTCAAGATTATCATCTTTCTTCTTGAATGCTTGCTGATTGCGTTGCAAGCTTCACCATCTATGGAGGCATAGGATATATCTGACGAAAGACTGTCAGTATCTGAAATGAAAGCATATTCATCATCCTGTATGCCTTTGAGAGATAAGGCGTTTACCTTGGCCTTACCTTTTGCAGTATGTTTCTGAGGACACTGATTTGCATAGTGGTCCTCTTTGCAGATGTAGCAAGTCGGCTTGAATTTTGATGACTTGCCTAGATGCTTATACTTTCTGAATTTAAACTTTTTCTTGGGTTTTCTTCTCTGAACTCTCTGTATTTGTCTTTTTTATGCCTTTTGTATTTCTTTTTCTTTTTCTGCTGCCAAGCACCCTTCCCCTTTGAAAAAAGACAATCTTTACAAGAAGATTTCTTGCGGGAAGATTGGATTTCAAGATCTGGACACCCAAAAGGTTCCAGTGCATATTGTTCACAGAAAGTATTATTCAGAGCTTTCTGGTGTTTGAACGCTTGTTTGCGTTCCCATTTTCCTTACACATCTTAGCATTACATTGATCTATAATTTGATTAATGTGCCCAAAACTAAGTTCAGAAGTTTTCAAACCGTGCATAGCCTTTCTATATTGAGTAGCAAAGAAAGGTGGAAATGACTCTATGTACCTGAGACGCATTGTCTCATCATTGATGTTGCCGGAGCTGTAGTAAAGCTTCTGCATGAAGCATTGGTATTCTTTATGCGAGTCATATCACATAAGCGGGCACGGAGGAACATCGCTGTGTTCATCATCTTGTCATCGTCAATATTGCCGATGAATTCTTTGATCAGGGCTGCTGTGAGGCCAATGAATCCTGTTTCAATATTGCTGCTTTGTTGGGAAGAAGATCCCACCATTCCTTTAAAATGCCTACAAAACCATTGACTATTGTGGCTGCTATGTTTTTGGAGTTCTGCCATAAGTTTCTTGTTGGGTGTTACCCCATCCAATCATGGCATGAATGAGTTCTTTAACTTCACTACTTGACTTACATTCTATTCTGTAGAAGTTAGGTTGCAGCGTTTGGATTCTAGTAGCTGCTTGGAAGCCTGGAGCACTAGTTTCTCCCATTTGTTCATCAAACACAGGAGGCTCAAACTGTGGATCTTCTATATGGGACTCAGTACCTTCTATGCTTAACATATTAACCTCTTTATCTTTGAAAAATAGAGGTTTGTACTCTTCAAGTACTTCTTTATAAGACTTCTTAGGAGTAGGATTGGCTAGTTGTTGAACTTCAGACCAGGATACAGCCTTAGTCCAATCTCCTTCTTTTCCTGGGAGTCAATTGATGACTCGAGCTTGAATCTTTGGAAAGATTCGAGGAAGCTCTTGTGTCGACACTTTTGTATCTCATCTATTCGGGAATGAGTTTTTCATTCTCATCTTGCGATTGTGAGATGCTGATTCTAATTATTTCATTTGTTTGCAGTAGATCTTGAGATGATAGTACTTTTAAGACCGTAGTATGATCTACCAATGGTTGAACAAAATCACATGTTACTCTTTGAGATATAACTTACGGGTAAGTTAGCGAAACATTCTGAACTAGAGTTTCTACATGCTTAACAGATTTGTTTATACTATCAACCTTGTTATTTAATAAGCTGCAGGTGCTCTCTGCAGTATCTCCCTTTTTCTTAACTCTATAGCCTTTAGAGTTCTTTCCAGTTTAGAGAGCTTTTACGAATAGTACTTACTTCTTCATGAACAGATATAGGAGGGCCTTATTGGTCCAATTCAACATCTTAGAGCTTTCAGAGGGCTCTATTTCCTTGTTCACGGCTCTTTGATACCAGAAGACAGCCTTCTGGGTTTCATCTGGAGAGATCAGCTCATGCTGATCTGTAGGAGGGAAAATAGTTCTTGTGCTTGTAGAAGCCATGTTGATTGTAGGCCCGTTGACAGGGGCATATTTCTGACTTACTAACTTCTCACAATCTGAACACCATAGGAAGTCAGTAGATGGATCATGAGTCAAAGACTTATGGCTACACAAGAATATCTTTTCTTCTTCTTTCTTTTCATCTCGAGGATTAGATGTTTCTCCAACAGTGAAGTAAGAAGATGTGTAGAAGCTCTTGAATTACTACTTCTAGGTAATTGTCTTTTAGAATTACTAGCATCAGAATTTCTTCTAAAGCTTAGTGTTACATTATCTCTACCTTCTGTAACTGCGGTTGCATTTTCTAGCTTTGGTCTGGATGTCTGGACAAATTTTTTGGCAAGGGTCCATTCCTGGGGACCTTTATGTCAGACCATGAAATGAGCTCAGGTTCAATTTTTTGTGTTTCTAAATTCACGTGTGTCACCACGCTACTGCCCTTGGACACGCCATGCTTAACAGCTGGATTCATGGTATTGACCAGTCTGTAAATAATTTTATAATGTATGGCTAGGGGACAAGAACCTACGCGCATATTGAGACCTGTTGTTGCTAGATGCAATTTGAGAACATCCTGTAAAAGATCATCCTTGGTAAGGGATACAGGATAGTTGGGAAAACTTCAAAGATACTGGGGCCATTATGAAGGCCGGTTTGAATGAAACTGAAACAAACTATCTTTGAAATTGTCAAACCTAAGATCCATTAAACAACATAAAATACTTGCATTTAATCCTCTTCTAAACAGGGGAGTTATGCCTATCTGGACACAGCCTACATGTGCAAACTTGTAGGTGGATTGACGTTTTAAAGACTTAATATCAGCTTTATCAATGAGCGGAATATTATATTCACAATTATTACTCTGGGCTACCTGAATAACAGACTCTCTAGTCTTAAAAACGGTAGAAGCTAATAACTGAAATCTATTCAAATGAGAATATACTTCATTATATGCTTTTTTGGGAAGTCTCCACTCAGGAGTGGGAGACGACTCATCAATCATATTTATCTCTTCATTTAGAGGAAGACATCGAGATAAGTTTATCAAAGGATCTTTACTCAACACGGCGTCTTCGGACTCTGATCAGAAGAAGAGCCGACCATACATGCGTAAAAACAGATTCGCACATGATTTGATTAAAGTATATTCGGAGGAAGTGTTTAGTATAAATCTTCGCATAAAGAGATTGTGAGAACTTAAACTCAGCCTTCTTACATTAATATTCGCAAGTTTATATAGTTCAACTATCATAGATTGCGTCTTCACAAACGAGATGTGGCTATCGCATGACCATAAAACATCATCCTTTGATAAACTTATCGATGATGTTTTCTCGTAAATGAAGAAATAAATATGATAGATGAGTCGTCTCCCACTCCTGAGTGGAAACTTCCCAAAAAAGCATATAATGAAGTTTATTCTAAGCTTAATAGGTTTCAGTTATTAGCTTCTACTGTATTTAAAACTAGGGAGTCAGTTATACAGGTAGCCCAAAGTAATAACTGTGAATATAATATTCCCTCATTGACAAAGCTGATATTAAGTCTTTAAAACGTCAATCCACCTACAAGTTTGCACATGTAGGTCATGTCCAGAATAGGCATAACTCACTGTTTAGAAGAGGTTTAAATGCAAGTATCTTATCTTTGTTTGATGGACCTTAGATTTGACAATTTTAAGGATAGTTTGTTAGTCTTTGTCAAACCGGCCATCATAATGGCCCAAGATCCTTTGAAGTTTTTCCCAACTATCCTGTATCCCTTACCAAGGATGATCTTTTACAGGATGTTCTCAAATTGCATCTAGCAACAACAGTCTCAAATATGCGCGTAGGTTCTTGTCCCCTAGCCATACATTATAAAATTATTCTGATCGGTTAATACCATGAATCCAGTGTTTAAGCATGGCGTGTCCAAGGGCAGTAGCGTGGTGACACACGTGAATTTAGAAACACAAAAATTGAACCTGAGCTTATTTCATGGTCTGATATAAAGGTCCCCAGAGAATGGACCCTTGCCAAAAAAGTTTGTCCAGACATCCAGACCAAAGCTAGAGAATGCAACCTCAGTTACAGAAGGTAGAGATAATGTAACACTTAGCTTTAGAAGAAATTCTGATGCCAGTATGTCTAAGAGGCAATTACCTAGAAGTAATTCAGTAGCCTCCACATCTTCTTACTTCACTGTTGGAGAAACGTCCAACCCACAGAATGAAAAGAAAGAAGAAGAAAAGATATTCTTGTGTAGCCATAAGTCTTTGACTCATGATCCATCTACTGACTTCCTATGGTGTTCAGATTGTGAGAAGTTAGTAAGTCAGAAATACGCCCCTGTCAACGGGCCTACAATCAATATGGCTTCTACAAAGCACAAGAACTAACTTTTCCTCCTACGAGATCAGCATGAGCTAATTTCTCCAGATGAAACCCGAGAAAGGCTGTTTTACGGTATCAAAGAGATGTGAACAAGGAAATAGAGCCCTCGAAAGCTCTAAATGTTGAATTGGACCAATAAGGCCCTCCTATCTGCTCATGAAGAAGTAAGTACTATTCGAGAAAAGCTCTCTAATGGAAAGAACTCTAAAGGCTATAGAGTTAAGAAAGAAGGGAGATACTGCAGAGCACCTGCAGTTATTAAATAACAAGGTTGATAGTATAAATAAATCATACATGTAGAAACTCTAGTTCAAACTATTTCGCTAACTTACCCGAAGTTAGTATCTCGAGAGTAATGATTTTGTTCAACCATTGGTGGATCATACTACCGTCTTAAAAGTACTATCATCTCAAGATCTACTGCAGACAAATGAACTGATAGAATCAGGCATCTCACAATCGCAGATGAGAATGAAAAACTCATTCCCGAATTGATGAGATACAAAAGTGTCTCGACACAAGAGCTTCCCGAATCTTCCAAAGATTCAAGCTCTGAGTCATCAATTGACTCCCGAGGAAGAGAAGGAGATTGGACTAAGGTCAGTATCCTGTCTCGAAGTTCAAGAATTAGCCAATCCTACTCCTAAGAAGTCTTATAAGGAAGTACTAGAAGAGTATAAACCTCTATTTTTCAAGGATAAAGAGGTAAACATGTTAAGCATAGAAGGTACTGAGTCTCATATAGAAGATCCACAGTTTGAGCCTCCCGTGTCTTTGATGAACAAATGAGAGAGCACATGGGAGAGTCAAGTACCCGAGGCTTCAAGTAGCCACTAGAATCAAACGCTGCAACCTAACTTCTACAGAATTGAATGTAAGTCACAGAAGTTAAAGAATTATTCATGCCATGATTGGATGGGGTAACACCCAACAAGAAACTTATGGCAGATCACCAAAAAACATTGCTGCAACAATAGTAAATGGTTTTGTTGGCATTTTGAAGGAATGGTGGGATCTTCTTCCCAACAAAGCAGCAATACTTGAAACTGGATTCATTGGCCTCACAGCAGCCCTGATCAAAGAATTCATCGGCAATATTGACGATGACAAATGATGAACACAGCGATGTTCCTCCGTGCCCGCTTATGTGATATGACTCGGATCAAAGAATACCAATGCTTCATGCAGAAGCTTTATTACAGCTCCGGCAACATCAATGATGAGACAATGCGTCTCAGGTACATAGAGTCATTTCCTCCTTTCTTTGCTACTCAATATAGAAAGGCTATGCATGGTTTGAAAACTTCTGAACTAAGTTTTGGGCACATAAATCAAATTATAGATCAATGTAATGCTAAGATGTGTAAAGAAAAATGGGAGCAAAACAAGCGTTCAAACACCGTAAAGCTCCGAATAATAATTTCGTGAACAATATGCACCGAACCTTTGGGTGTCCAGATTTTAAATCAATCTTCCCGAAAAATCTTCTTGTAAAGATTGTCTTTTTCCAAAAGGGAAGGGTGCTTGGCAGCAGAAGAAAAAGAAAAAGAAATACAAAAGGCATAAAACAAATGATAGGAGTTCGAGATGAAAACCAAGGAAAAAGTTTAAATTCAGAAAGTATAAACATCTAGGCAAGTCATCAAAATTCAAGCCTACTTGTTATATCTGCAAAGAGGACCACTATGCAAATCAATGTCCTCAAAAACATACAGCTAAAGGTAAGGCCAAGGTAAACGCCTTATCTCTCAAAGGCATACAGGATGATGAATATGCTTTCATTTCGATATCTTGATATCTTTATCGTCAGATATATCTATGCCTCCATAGATGCTGAAGCTTGCAATCTGATCCAGCAAGCATCTGAAGAAAGTGATAGTACTGATGATAGTGGGTATAGTTCTGTTCCATCTTTTACTCACTTCAGTATTAATATGGTATCTAACTTTGTACATCCCATGATACCACCAAGTGCAGATCTTCTGAGAAGACAAATGGAAGCCTCTTGATCGCTTTATGAAGCTGTTGTCCCCATGGGATACTGCTAAAAACTGTCTTTGGACAAAGAACTCAGAGATCTACAGAGGATAAATACATCGAGCAACAAGAGCTTGAACAAAGTCAAGCACAAGATCGAGCGAACAAAGAAATGATGACCCTTACGAAGCATTTCCTATTAGGCCACCTTTCCAGCAGAGGATCCGGCAGAGACAAGTCCCTATTAGGGGCGAAACAGATCTCGGCGTGGTCGTGGAAGAGGAATCCCGAGTCCTCCAATCTATTCCTCATATGAGCTAGACAATCCTCCATTGATCCGGCCTTCAAAGAAGACTTTACGAACTGGAGAAATCTAGGATAGAGCTACTTGAGAAAGTGCTTGCCAATGCCACTGAAGAATACAGCAAGCTGGTAGCTGAAGAAGAAAGTGAAAAGAAAGATTCCGAAGAGAATCTTGAAGAGACATACCAAAATCTGTAATGCAAAAAGATCGACAGTCAGTGCAAAGGTATGCACTCTAGTTGCACCTGAATCCGTTTATTGAAAACTTCTAAACTAAGTTTTGGGCACATTAATCAAATCATAGAT